>JAVFHW010072380.1:0-26200 GCA_032159205.1 Eurystomus glaucurus suahelicus
ACCTCTCAGTAAAAAGAACTCAGCCTTCATTATAGGTATATGAGGTTTCCTGATTAAGGTGGATATTTCCACCTCCTTCTCAACCTCATCTAGAGCTTCATCTGCTTGCTATAGGTTGGATCTCTCCTCTCCCATAAGGGATGCTGCCCTCCCTTCCGAAGTTCATGCCAGACACCTTCTTCCCCTGACTCTGCCCTATTAGCATGGGAAGGCTCACAGAGGTCTTTACTGGAAGAGCTATTTCTCTTCCTTCTTGGTACTTGTCCTTTTTTAGTCCCATTCCTTTGAGACAAATGTTTTCTGGATCATTAGGAAGGAACAATAGACCAAACACACAACAGAGAAAGGCTGAAACCATCTGCCAGTGTGTTGATCCTACATATACAGCTCTTCTGGGATGATAATGTTTGTACACATAGCAGAAGCAAATCTAAGATCTTCAGGTTCTTTCTCTATACATCAGTGCCTAAATGCTGACTGATCTCTCTTTCCTCCCTATCTGCTTCCAGGCAGCTGGGTGGGTTTGTTCTGAGCAGACTTGGTTACTCACCACCCTTCCTTTCTGCTCTCTTCCACAGCAAAATGCAAGAACCATCCCCAAGCACTGCTGGCAGAGCAACCTTAAGCTAAGCTCACTGCAGACCATCCCACTGCGCATAGGAACGTCAAACATGCCAGAACAAAACCCCTCAGCACTTGTCTTCAGTGTTTAGCAAGTAGCTATATATGTCAGCTCCAACTCCTCCATTACACTAGGTTATATACGTTTCCCACTTTTTCTGGATGATTTTCCTCTCCTTCTCATGTACTTCTGCTCATCACCTGATGAAAGTTGTTAAATTCCTTCCATTTCCTTTTTTTTGTAATTCAGTATCTAATAAAACATATTTGGTGATGGTTCCACTCACTGCTGTTCTTTTATCATGCAGTTTGCCGGTGTGCATGTCAGGTGCCACCTGCATCACCATAAAAGCAGAGTTGCCCAGGGATACATTTAGAAGAGTTATTTTCTGTCCTTAATATGAGGAAGCAGCAGTGATGTGACAGACACTGTATGAGTTGGAGGGGGCCCTGTGATGTCCACAGGTTGTCCTATTTGTTTGCAAGCATTTCAGCTTCTCTGTAATTAACTCTAATTCTTCTTTCCTGGTAGAAAACAATCAGGCCATGGCTAGTTATATCCTTGCTGTCAGTCTGGGACAAGCCACAAGAACTGTGTGTGTTTGATGGGGAGGGAAAATGGTGGACATTGCCTTTATTTTGCTACAGGTGAGCTTTGGTTGGCTCTCCTAGAAGTAAGTGCTCTTGTGTTGCCTGAAGAGTTTGCATATACTGCTGAGAAGGTCACGTTTGTGAGCTGGCTTTGGACTGTGCAGGTGGTTTCCATCAACAGGTCATTTTACCATCTGGCTGCTCCCAGGGTTTCACTCAGAGACAGAAGTCCAGCCTGTGCTTTGACTTGTTCTGCCAGCCCAGCCAGACCTAATAATCCAGAATGGGGACTCCAGGGTGGCCAGCCATCACATGTCCTGCCAGAAAAGCCTCGGCTTGGCTACCTTCCTCTGAAGGGCCAGCTTGGCTCTTGGCTGTTCCTCTGTGGTGTTTGGCTGCATGTGACACAAGCTTGTTCCTGCTTAGCTGAAGGCCCAACCTGTTCTGTAAACCAGACCACCTATTTCTTTTTTAACCCAGTTGCAGCACCAAAGTACACCGTGGAGCTGGCCTGTGGACTGGGGGCAACCATCCTGCTCATTGTGGTGCTGATAGTCATCTACCATGTTTATTGGCTTGAAATGGTCCTCTTCTATCGGGCTCATTTTGGAACAGATGAAACCATTCTAGGTAAGGAGGTAAAGGTCTTCTATTTATTTTAACCTGCTACAGCCCAGACCCTTCATTTTCATATAGGAATTTTCATATAAGCTACTTTTAACCTTCTTCACAGCATATTGACATTTTGACCTTCCATTTCCATACCTGCATTCAGTTGTGTGGGTCATTTTAGAGGAAGAGGAGTAAGGCTTGGGTCAGGAGAAAAGAGAGGAGTCCTCTGTATTCTCTGCAGAGGGGAAGCCTGGACATGTCAGGCTCCCTGGGGCACTGCCCTGCTGATGGCTAGCTGTTCCAACCAATCTAGATGGTCAAGATAAGTCATCAAGTTTCAGTAAGTCCCTGGTTTCCCTGGTGACTCTGTGGAAGAATTTGCTAACCCAGGGTGATTTGCTCGAAAATGTAGAAAGGCATCCCAAGTAATAAATCTGGAAATCACCCTTCTGTCCTCAGTTCTTCCACAGCTTCCCTGTGGTAGTAGGAGTTCTTCTCTTGGGACTCTGAGCAGAAGATTTTTTCTGCTGTAGGATGAGGAGGTTGTTTGAGCCCTTGCAGCTTGTGGTGTGAACCTGCCAAAGAGATGTGGCAGCTCTCAGAGGGTGTGGGCAGGGTGCAAGTCTCTGTCTGGTGGGACTGCTCATGTGGTTAGACAGCAATGAGAGGAAGTGATGTCAGAGATGTGAAATGACAAAAGGACCCTGGACAGAATGAGTAGGTCATCTTGCTGCAGTCTCGTGCCTTCAGCAACCCAGCAATATCTGAGTACCTGCATGTTCAGGCTGGGCAGTCAGAGAGGCAGTGCTGCTGTCTTGTAACCATGGAAATCGGTGTGTCTTAACCTGTGGTGCCTGGGCTCAAAGTAAGCCTCCATATCTGCTTTTCCTGTGAAGCAAGTCAAAGGCTCAGCATATGCAGTATCACAAGTGTATCTTCTGCCATTTCTGTTTCTGTGTGCTTCAATGCTCAGATGGGAAGGAGTATGATGTGTACGTGTCCTATGCGCGCAACGCGGAGGAGGAGGAGTTTGTGCTGCTGACATTGCGGGGAGTCTTGGAGAATGAGTTTGGGTACAAGCTGTGTATCTTCGACAGAGACAGCCTCCCTGGGGGAAGTGAGTATTTCACAGGGGGCTGTGCTCCGTGCACATCCTCTCTTTATTGTTCTTTGAGGTACTGATAATTGATAGGAACTGGCCTATCCTGATTAACTTTATTCTTTGTTTTATTCCCATCTCCTTTAATGATCTCTTGTTGGTCTCTTCTAATGTTTTTGCTTTGTGTGGTGATGTCACAGATACTCCAGGCCACCAAAAAAGGCTGTGGTGGGCAAGTGGTGGTTGTTGGTCATTTCAGTTGCTCTCCCCACAAGTGATGTGGAGGAGGGATTGATCTACCAACATAAGGGAACTGGACAGAAAGGCTAGAAGGGAAAGAGGCAAGGAGAACATGATACTGGACCAGACTGGTAGCTCATAGAGGGTAATGGTGAGTGCCTGTAAAAACCAGGAGTGTCTGCTTCAGGGAGGTGTGGAGAGCACTGTTCCAACATCAGTGAGAAGATAATGTGCCCTCCCAGAAGGCCTCCCACTCATTAGATTCTGTGTCTAACATGGCATACAATTAAGTCGCAATGATTAAGAGTCTTTTGTTGGAGGGAGTGAGTCTCTTCACTAAGATGTAGATTTTTTTTTCACCATTTCAAGCTAAATCATACAAGATTCTGGACGCAGCATCTGCTGGAGGCATGCAGGGAATGACTAAGAATGAAAGTTTGTGAAACTCTCCAGATATGCACAGTCACAGGGCACAAATCGAGCCAACACTCTCACTTGCCAGTGTCCTGAGGGCTGAGTTGCTGTATGATCCCTGATGCCTACTGAAAGGTCAAAGCCTGAACTCTTGGCAATGTAGACTGCCCTGCTTTGAATTCATGGGTTTGCGGTCAGGACCCCATTGATGACAGAACCTGTGCTGATAAAGTCCATTGAGGTCTCTTTTGGGTAGGACAGAAGAGACCCAGCCCAGCTGCATGACAGGGGGATCAAAATCAATCTGGGATCTCTTATTGTTATGTCTCAGATTGTTGCCAGGACACAACACCTTTAAGTTTGAGGGCAAATAAACATGAATGCCTCAGGGGACAGGGAGAGAGCTGCAGTCCTTGTGCTGTTTCTTCTAGAGAGAGCCTGATGACATGGCAGGGCATCTTGCAGGCTCTACTTGCTTGATGCCAGTGCCAGGCTCAGAGCAGGTTTGTTCTGAGCTGTTCCCACCAGTTGTTCCTCAAGATGTACACCTCCCTCCTGTTGCCTCTTCATCTACTCGCCATCCTTCCCTTTGGAGAATCTCATTTTCCTCCCACTGCAGCTCTCCTGGGCTCCCTGCCCTTCACTCTCATCCCCAGGGTGCTCCCATCCCTGCTTGCTGTGGCCGTCACTGCCAGCCTCAATCCAACACAAGCCTTCTGGAGCACTGCTGGGGTGGGTCCTCATTGCACTGCCATGTGCAACACTGCTGGGGCTTCCCTGTTGCTTCTTAGTTAGGAATTGACTAATCTCCTTCTTGGGGAAGCACAATGGGCCAGGAAATAGCTTTTGGCAGCTGGTGTAATTCCTCCAGAGTGTGCATCTGTGTCATGGGTAGAAAGTTACCTTGTCCTTGATGAAGAGACAGTGGGAGATGGGTTATCCTGCAAGTTTGCTGACAGGAACTAATCAAATGCGCATGACAGCTAAATGAAGTTGCCCATCAGCGCTATTTTATTCTCTGTTGTATTTTCTGACCAGCCAAGAGCATTCCCTTGTCACTGGAGCGTGGGAGGTCCTGCAGCAGAGAGTGCAAGCTCTGGGATCCACACAAAGAATTTTCACATTAATTACAGAAATGTGCCTAAGGACAGTCTACCTGCAGATGTTAGAAAATAAAAGAGGATCTACAGTTACCATGACGTGTCTCCAGTTCAAAGGGTGTCACTTTTGGGGCACTTAATTAAAAGTCCTCAGAGCAGTTTACTTGTCACTTCTAGAAAGTCACATCTGCTTTCATCAATGACAGCAACTGGAACAGCTGGATGAGCAACAGGAGTTAGGATGGCAGCATTTCCAAAGCAAATTAACACACGAGGACTCTCAGAGAGGGAGTAGATACTTACTGTATGTGTTTGATGTGGGTGAACCAAGGCAAGAGGAGTGAAGGGATTACCCGTTGTCATTCTGGACATCGGCTGGAGGAGGATGTAAGCATTCAGGCTTCCCAACTCCTCTTCAAGCTGAGTCTTTTCCTTGAGGTCCTGTGTTGTCCAGCTGGCAATTTTCCTGCTTTTCTCCAGAGAGCCCCTTTTTCCACTCTCACTAGAAGGAAGCTAAATCTGAGCCTACCAGAGCAGCCCTCTTGGCCCTATGCATCCTCATAGCACTGGGTGGTGTCACTGCCATGTAGTACAGTGCCTTTTAGATGCAGCTACCTCAGGCATCTCCCTGTAGCACGCAGAGCAGGAAACACATCTGTAGGCAGCCTGGGGCTGGGAGTAGAAGATGGTATTGTGTGGGGCAGTGAGTACCAGCCGTGGTGTAGGAGGCCTTACCTAGAATTGCTTTCAGGGTTGGGAAGCACCATTACAGCCTTCTAGAGAGGGCCTGCAAGGCATTTTGTTGTCCCCTTCAAGAGACATCTGATGTCTAGCAGCTCAGTAGCACGCTGTCAGCCATCACTAACCACCTCAATATTTCTTTCTCCCAGTTGTCACAGATGAAACCCTGAGCTTCATCCAGAAAAGCCGACGTCTGCTTGTTGTCCTGAGCCCCAACTACGTCTTGCAGGGAACACAGGCCCTGCTGGAGCTCAAGGCTGGTCTAGAGAATATGGCCTCCAAGGGCAACATCAAAGTCATTCTAGTGCAGTACAAAGCCATCAAGAAGAGCAAAGTGAAGGAGCTGAAGCAGGCCAAGACGGCCTTAACTGTCATTAAATGGAAAGGCGAGAAATCCAAGTTCCCAAAGAGCAGGTTCTGGAAGCAGCTGCAGGTGGAAATGCCAGTGAAGAAGATTAGCAGGAGTTTGAGCCTCGATGGGCTCATACGTATTCCTGAAAAGTGTTTGACACCATCAGAAAAAACAAACAAACCCTCAAAATCCACAAGTTAGGCCAGGGAGTAGGAAGGAACTCAGGGTTTTTGCCATGAAGGACTGTGTCCCAAGCATTTTGGAGGACAGTCATGCCTCTCTGCAGCTTTTCTACTGCCCTGGCAGTAGAGAGACCAAAGATGTACACACCTCTCCATTTGCATTCTGCAAATGCATGTCCTTCTCATCAGCCACACAAGCCCTGGGCTCGAGGTTTAAATTTAGGCTATCCAGGTGGGACGCAGCCAGCACCTTGTGATAGCATGGTGTGGGAGTCCGACCCCCATATATTAAAGGAATGCATTTCTAAGTCAGCTAAAAGAACTACATTTCCCTTGGACCATTGAGAAGACCATTCGATCTCTGTATTTGCCTACAAGCCTGGTGGGAGATATCTCCCTATGATTGTCTCACCCTCAATTTCCCTTCCCCTTTTGGGAGGCGGTCGAATGTCTGCGCTCGACCGTGACACATGGTATTTGTATAGGCCAGTATTCCTAGATCCAGTTCCTATGGGACCTTGGTTAGCATCCAGGGCAGAACTCCTTTCCTCTCTTAAGTTGCTTCACTCCTTCCTAGTCATTGGTCCCTGTTGCAGAGGCTGGGGAACAGTTTGAAAGATGGCTCTAATATAGAAGCTTTCATATATGTCCCAGCTATATAGTCTTGTTCACTGTGGGATCACAGATTTCTGCCTCAGTTGGGGGAGTATAGACTCTTGAGGCTTCTCATATTTGCTCCCAACATTTCTGTAGGAGCAGGTGCATTCAGATAGTTTGGCAATGTGAAATGGCTGTTACAAAAGCATTTTAAAAAGTGCGCTAGGTACTATTTGTGTTGTACCATTTCTACTAATAACTGGTCAGTCGCTGGGACTCTGCAGTCTCCTGAGTACCCCAGATACTTCAGGGCTGTAGTCAAGGGGAAAGCTCTCATTAGTACAGGCTATCGAGCATGTCTGAGAGATGCTTCTTTGTAAACTCAGGGACTTCACAAGCACTGTAACAAACCCCAATTTACCACTGACCCCACCTCCTGTCTCTGTGCTGCTGGCTGTGGGAAAGCATTATGGCTGCTGAGGCCTCCGGGATGGCACTGGCTATATGTACAGGTCCTCAGGAGACCCTACAAACTTATTTGAACTTACTACAGACCAGTAGATCTGTCCATCTGGGTAAGACTCTGAGGAAAGGCTGAGACAGTTGGGGCTGTTCAGCCTGAAGAAGACTCCAGGTAGACCTTATTGTGGCCTTTCAGTACTTAAATAGGGCTTGTAAGGAAGGTGGGGATAGACTTTTTAGCAGGGTCTGTTGCAATATGACAGGAGGTAATGGTTTTAAATTAAAAGAGAGTAGATTCAGACTAGATTTAAGGAAGAAATTTTTTACACTGAGGGTGGTGAAACACTGGCCCAGGTTGCCCAGGGAGGTGGTAGACACCTCATCCCTGGGAACATTCAAGATCATGTTGGATGGGACTCTGAGCAACCTGATCTAGTTGAAGATGTCGCTGGTCAGTGCAGTGGACTAGAAGACCTTTAAAGGTCCCTTTCAACCCAAACTATTCTATGATTCTATGAAGACTCAGTGTTCTCTGCCTGAGTATGAACGACATCACCATTCATAATTCAGGGTTCAGGTTTAAACTAGCCTTGGCTTATAAAGCCAGTCTCCGCCCATCTCATTTCCAGCTCAGAGTTGCAGAGCAGAGGATGCATCTCTGCTTCTGCAACCTTTGCAAAAAATGGAAATATTAAAAAACCACTGAGAACTGGTCCTTGCTCCCATGGTAGGCAGCAGGTATAGAAGAGGACCTTGTAGGTTAACCTCCAGCAAACATGTTTTTTAGAACAAGGAGGGGAGTGTCCCTTCCCTTGTAGGACAGGCCAAAGCATAGCAGGACCCTGGCATTGACCAGTACTGTTGTTCACAATGTTTGCACATAAAACTACAAGCTTTGGGGGTGTCTCCATACTGCTGTAGCTCCCAATTCGAGGCCCTACCCCCTTCCTTCTGGAATTCAGTATTACGCACACTAAGTGCCTGCTTGGCTATTGTTAAGGATGGTTGCTCCTGAGTCACCTCTGACTCATGCTTTCGCTCGGCTGGTGTCCAGTGGGTGAAGTGTATCCATTTGTAATTGCATTAAAAAAGCACTACAATTTGGAGTTTATGGACTATTCACCCAGCTGAGCAGGGAGGCTTGAGGGCATCCCAGCAAACAGCCCAGCCGTAAAGGTGTGAGGCTGAATCCTGGCATCAGCGAAGCCCCTTTCTCTTAGCATCTTATGATTAATAATGCTATTCCAGGGCAGCGCGGAGCCACAGCCACCCGTGCTGTTGGGCAGGTACTGTACAAATGTGGAACAAACAGTTCCTTCTCACCTTGTTCTCCTCTGCCCCCAGCAAGCTTTGCTTTAAGCAGGTAAAATTGCAGTCAGCTTCACTGAAGGCAGTGGAGTTCCTGCCCTGCTCAGAGGTGCTTTAAAAGCTTTGCTGTTACGAGCTTTTCTACTGTGGCTGTCTGTGGAGGGACAGAGCTGCTTCCTACACTCCATAAAGCTTCATTTTTATGAGATAGCACCCAAAACCATGCTCAGCTTTGTGAAGCCATTGTAACCATGTCATTTTGCCCAGCTTCACCTTTTTGTTTGTGTTTTCAGCATCTCTGTGATCAGCTGCCAGAGCTGCAGGCAGAGGGAAGGCCCTGAGGCCAAAGCAGAGCTGTGTTAGATTCCAATTTGATTTTTAAAAAATTGACTCAAAGATATGCATAAATTCAATTAATGTCCCAGACCTCACCACATCACATCTCACTTTTGGCTGAGGTACAAAGAGAACTTCTGCTGATGTTTTAGTACTTCTGATTATTTTAGGAAGTTAAAACCACCTCATTTATTTTTCTGATTTTATTCAAGGAGTTTTCCAAATAAATAATAGACCAGGACTTTCTCTGGCATATGTGGCAGTGGCCCTTGGTGCCGTTGCAACCCCAGAACAGGATTATTGGGAGACATCAGCAGAGCACCCACAAGGTGAAAGGTGCAATGGTCCGAGGAGGGCCCCAGGGGTCCAGAGGGAGTGGTGTGGAGGGAATAGCACTAGAGCAGGCTCCACTCCCCTGGGAGCTTTACCTCTGGCTTTGCTGGGAGCTATCAGGCCAGGGGTAAAGCCCAGTCCCAGCTCTAACACAGATCGGCAAAGCACCTCAGATACGCCTGCCATTTCATCCTATGCCACGTGTGGTTTCCATTGCGGGATTCTGGCACAGCATCTGTCTAGTTCAGTTGATTCATTTGAATTTCTGTGCTCTAACCTAACATTTATTAATATTCAGCTCATACAAAATTCCTCATTGTTATTTCATGGGGAAACAGCATGGTGCAAGTTGGAAAATACACCTTCCCCCCCCATGCCATTTGATGTTGTAAAGCTGTTCCAGAGTTTCCCCCTCTCTCTCCTGTATGTTTTTGCCTTTGTGTTATTTGATCTGTGAAGTGTCAGTATTATTTTATTTTTCTTTTCAATAAAAACATTTTCACTTTTGCATTTCAGTCCTTGTGCATTTCTCATAAGTACCATTTTCCTCCCCATTACATCTGCAGAAGGCCATTAAAGCTGGAAAGGCCATTAAAGTGTTCAGTCCAAGCATCAAGATCATTTGGGGATACCTCCTTAGAGGGGGGCATTTTCCTGGCTGGTCATGATGTGCCTGCAGACATCCTGAGGCACCACCACTGCTACCAGAGCAAGCAGAAACACTGACACTCAGCATTCAGGTGTCACCCAGCAGTGGACACACACACACACAGAAAGCCTCTGACCCAAAGAGTGATCACTTGGCAATCACGACACAGAAAGATGGGAAGGAAACATCATCCGTTTGTTGGGAGATGCTTGAGAGACCAAGCCAGAGTGTTGAACAGAAATCTTGGAAATCTGCCCTAACCACAGAAATCAAACTCACTCTTAGGCTGCTTTGCCCATCACCTTCCAGGTGATTGGGTAGAAAATGTTCATTCAGCTTCCTATTTTCTCATCCAAGCCACTTTCTTGGCTTTTTCCCTTGTTTGCATGCTAGCAGGTAAGTTGAGAGAGAGCCTAGCTCTTCCCAACCCCTACCAAAATGGATGCTCTTGACAATCTATGGATTTGGGGGTCTGTGGACTATGGGTTCTTTGACTTCCCAGCTTTTATTGGGCTGGGACCCCCTGCTGTGTGTCTCGTCATCCTTGGCTACATCTCTGGGGTCCAAGCCACCAAAAATATTCAGTGTCTTTGTAACCATCTAGTAAAAGATGGAAGTTTCTTAGCATAAAGCAGATATCCAGGAGTATTGAATTCCCAGCTCTGTTGGTACCCAAACCCCTGCCTGCCCCATCCTGCGCTGTTGGTGTCTGTGGGAGGAACCACCCTGCCTGCACACTGTGAAATGGCCGCTCAGGATTTTTCATGAGCTGGGATTACATTGTAAACTGAACATCCCAAGGTATCCTGGTCAGCCAAGTCTAAATGAGTCCCATTCTCAGAAATAAAATCTATCTTTGGGAATTTGAGCATTTTCCCTGCCAAAAAAATGTTGAGTGTTGCAAATTCAAAACCGATAAAAGAAATCTGTCAGTCAGCTCAGTCAAAACATTTCATTTCAGCAGAGTTGGAATTGTTAACGTTAATGGAACCTGTGCTTTCTGAGCAGGCAGGTAGAATAGGTGACCTCCCTGGGGCTGCTCCTGCCTACATTTCACTGTGATTCTGTGATTCCAGTTTCAAAAAGAAAGACCTTTCAAACCAGCAAAGGAGCTTTTTCTTTCATGAAAATTTGAAGCTTAGCTGATTTCAAAATAGGTCTCAATCAGTTATAGAAAGGTTTGAATGAGATCTGGACTGAGTAAATTGGGAGATGGCTGCCAGTCCTTTAAAATAGGGGGCTAAATGTTTAACGACATTAAGTGACAATTCTGACAGAACTGACTTTATCATCTACTTTTGGTTTCAAAGAGTCAGTGTTTTCCTGTATGTGTCTATGGGGAAAAACCCTTCAAAGGTTCTATACAGGAGAAAATACTCCAAATAGTTTGATGTAAATTCCAGTGTTATATTAAAGAACCAAGCAGTGCCTTACTTTCTCCATTATTATGGAGATATTACTGGTCAATCATTTTCCTGTCCCAGGTTCTTGGTCCCCAAAAAATCTAGTGACAATGAGTTCTACAGGGAGTCATATATCTTTGGGAAAAAAAAAAAAGGCAAACATTGTTCTGTACAATATGAAAATAAGATGCATTCAGGTGCAACACGGTGCACCTTCTGCTATGAGGTAACAAAAGAGACAGCCAAGTGTTGGAATAATAAGAGGCATTGCCATGGCAGGGAAGGAGCAGTATTTTTGTTTATATAAAAGACCTGGCTCAACATGAGCCAGCAATGTGCCAGTGCAGCCCAGAAAGCCAACCATATCCTGGGCTGCATCAAAACAAGTGTGGCCAGTAGGTCAAGGGAGGTGATTTCTCCCCTCTACTCCACTCTGGTGAGACCTCACCTGAAGCGCTGTGTCCAGCTCTGGCGTCCCCAGCACAAGAAGGACCTGCTGGAGTAGGTCCAGAGGAGGGGCACAAAGATGATTAGAGGGCTGGAACACCTCTCCTATAAAGACAGGCTGAGAGAATTGGGCTTGCAGAAGAGAAGACTCTGGGGAGACCTTGTTGTGGCCTTCCAGTATCTGAAGGGGGCCTGCAAGAAGGCTGGGAGGGGCTTTTCGCAAAGGCTTGTAGTGAGACGACGAAGGGTAATGGGTTCAAACTGGAAGAGGGTAGATTTAAAGTGGAAATTAGATGGAAATTCTTTACTCTGAGGGTGGTGAGGCACTGGAAAAGGTTGCCCATGGGGGTTGTGGATGCTCCATCACTGGAGGTGTTCAAGGCCAGGTTGGATGGAGCCTTAAGCAACGTGGTCTAGTGGGAGGTGTCCCTGACATGGCAGGGGGGTTGGAACTAGATGATCTTTGAGCTCCCTTCCAACCCAAACCATTCTATGATTCTGTGACCAGTGTTCCACTGGCAAGGAGGGAGAGAAGTCTCCAGACTGAGGAATCAAGGCTTTAGCAGTGTGAAAGTGGATGGAAGCATCAAGTAGCTCTTCATCCCAAAACAGTGCATAGTAAGATGCTCCTACAAGGTTTTTTCTCACTGAGTGTGCAAGAGTTCTTACTCCAGCGCTCTTTGTCCTACTTAAACACCACCTTGTCCTCACATCCCTCTGCATCTCAGACAACAGCACTCAGTAAGCAGGTGGGAGTTTTTAAAGTTTTTACGGTTCTGTTAATCAGCTTGGGTTAATTTGCTAAGTGCCACAGCCCTATTAATTCTCATCCTTTCCACTGCTCACCCATTAGCCATGACACCTTTAATATGCTTACTGCATCCCAAGCCATAGATAGAAGTTCAAGGACATCCTTCAGGTTTGCTGCTTTTCAGTGTTCATAATAAAAAAAGATGCTGCCTTTGCCTGGCACCATTTCAGCTAAGCATCTTGCTGAGGTTTACAAACTGCAATTAATCCAAGAAATGCTTTGAAGGACAGTATTTTCACCCTCCACCCTGGCTAGGGGAACTGATGGAGAGGTTTAAGGCTGACATTTTTGCTTTCTAAGTTAGGAGGCTTCTATTTTTAGATGAGAGAGCATGAGAGGGAGGGAGATGGGTCTTGGCCTCGGCAGTGCGAGCTGTGGCATGATTGTTACCTGATTACTTCACTTTGTTCCCCCCATGCAAAGGGCTGCCAGAGCTGTGGGCAGGTGGTTCCCAGACAAGACCCGCACTGTATCAAACACCTGCATTTCCCTGGGCAGCAGTGATGTTGCGCAGGGCAGAAGGCAGAGTACAGTCCCGGCTTATCTGGCTGTCCTGGCTTCTCATTTACCACTTCAGCCTTCTCAAAAATCAACTGCAAAGCTAAAATGCTGCCCTTGCTCCTGCAGCCCGTGCCTGCAGAAGCGTGGGCAAGTTGAAAGTCACTGGGTTTGCGCCAGGTTTCCCTCAGTGGGGAGGGGGAATCTGTGAAGGTATGCCACTAAACAGCTTCCTTCAGCTTTTCTCTTCCCATTCCCTCCCCCTTGTGCACCCCAATTCCTCTGCCCTTGCGCTCGTAGATACCACTGAAGCTGTGTTCGACTTCATCCAGAGGAGCCGCAGGATGATCGTGGTCCTGAGTCCCGATTACCTGACGGAGAAGAGCATCAGCCTCCTGGAGTTCAAGCTAGGCATCATGTGCCAGAACGCCATCGCCACCAAGCTCATCGTGGTGGAGTACAGGCCGCTGCAGTGCACCCACCCCAGCATCCTCCAGCTGAAGGAGTCTGTCTCCTTCGTCACCTGGAAGGGGGAGAAGTCCAAGCGCTCTGGCTCCCATTTCTGGAAGGCGTTGCGGCTTGCCCTGCCACTGCGCAGCCTGAGTGCTGGTGCTGGCTGGAACGAGAGCTGCTCCACCCTGTCGGACATCAGCCTGGACCCCATCCAGAGGAGAAGGAGCCGGTTGAAAGGGCAGCCAGAACCACGGGGAACCATGGCGGGGACACTCACACCTGGAGGGACAGCCCCAGCCCCTGTGTCAAAGGCCAAACACCGAGCCAAGCGCTTCTTGACATGCCGGTGTTGTGGGACCTATTGCAATGGCAGTAGCAGACTCAAGCGCAAGCACCGGGCTGTGGCCGAGCCCAGGTGGGACACTCATCTCTGCAAGCCGGGTTCGGGCAGGCCCACAGCACAGGGGGCTCAGGGCAGAAGTCGACCCGAGCCCCTGCCAGCACAGGCTCCCGCTCTCGCCCTCTGCCATTACAGTGACCTGTCGAACAACAACGACTTCTATGTACTCTAGCCAAGAGGCCAATGGCACTGCAGCTGCTGGGCCAGTGAAAGAACCTCAAAGCAGCCTCAGCCACGATATTTTTGTGATACCACAGGCTGCCGCGCTGCCGGTCACCATGAGTCCTGTATCAGCGCAAAGAACTGCAGCCGTATCACCGGTGCTGGTGATCTGAGCCAGGGCCCGGCAGCCACTGCCAGAGCGGTGGCTGGGAGCTGCCTGCCCGGCTCCTTCTCCTTAAGTTGTGAAGTGGAGCTGAAAATGTGTTTCTCTGGCATTGCTTTCCCCCCGCTGTGATCGTTGTTTGCTGCAGGGCTGCTGCTGGGGTCGGGTGTGGGAAGGCAGGTCCCCAGCTGGGGGTCAGGAGGGAGGGGGGAGAAGCCGTGCTGCTGGCGGTAACCTCTGGAGAAGAGGGATCCAACCTGCATTTTTCAGAGGATAAAACTTTGCTAATGAGGGCAACAGGAGCCCCTGCCAGTGCAGGAGTACACCACGCAGTACAGTGCGGTATCCACTGTGGTTTAAAAGAACATGGTCAAAAGTTTGAAGACAAGTCCCTTCTCTCTAAATAAAACTGATTTCTTTAACCTGCTGTTGTTACAAGTGCCATGAGAACTGGTACACACTGGAGCCTTGCTCACGCAGGGGTGCCTGGGGAGGTGGTTTGCTCAAGCTGGCTGAGGTCCCCCGCTGTTCCCAATGCTTTCCAGTGGGCTCACAGGCTCTGTCTCTCTTCTGACTTCAGCATATGATGAATTTGTTCTGTCAGTCACATGGCCTTTCACACAGCAAGAAAGAAAACCATTACAAAACTAGGGAAATATGATTTTTTAAATTCTCCAAGTAGTCAATGAGCTCAGGGATAGGAGCAAGACCTAAAACACTCATAGAGAACCTCAGGCACTGGAGCTGAGGGGTCACGACTCAACCACACTTCATTAAATAACTGAAAGAGCCTTTGAACAGTCTCCCTGGGGCTGCTGTTTCATCAGCTGGTTGAGCTGGCTGTCAGCACTGTTTCCCACTCTTCATCCACAATGAAAACTTCATTTGCCTTATTCTGCTTTGTATAACGACTTCTCTCCCCACCAAGGAAGGATGCTAATCCTTGGAGTCAGCCACTTGCCTTCAGCTGATGTTCAGACACTCCAGACTGGGTAATACTTTGCATTTGTTTTCTTTCCCTGAGACAAAAAAAAAAGGTCTCCTTCACCACGCTGGTCAGTCTAGTTGTTGCCTCTCAGGTTGGCAAGTAATTATGTTTCCTCTGCCTTGGAAATATGAACTGAGCCCTTGGGGTACAGGGTCTGTAGCCCTCAGGACAGACCCTTATCTGATGTCCTCAGGTGCAGCCCTAGTGAAGTTGCTGCAGCTTTCAGGAAGGAAGGGGCCATGTCTCACCCATTTTAATAGTTCTGAAACCCAGTAATAAGTCCCACGTTGCTTGCTTTCCCTCAGCAGCCCCTTTCCCCAGTATTGCCCCGACTTTTTCGGTCCTTTCCTTCTGAGATCAAGCACAGCTGACAGCTCTCCTGTTACAAGTCTCTGTGAGCTGAATCCTAACAGCCCTGCTGCAAACAGACTGAGAAAATAGAAACCAAAAAAACCTGGTGCTGAGTCAATCTAAATAAAATAAGAGCAAAAAAACCCCTGCCAACTCACAGGAATTAGAAATTCAAACTCTAGATAACTCTCCAGCTGTGGATTTCTCTGTAATTTCAAGTAGACACATTGTAATGCCTCAGAAAAGTTTTGTCTATACGTGGCCATTCTCAGTGATCAAAGAGGAGGAGCAGGAATGAGATATTTGGAAAGCAAGATGATAAATTGCCGAATGCTTTGTGAGAAGCCATCAGACTATCATTAAATAGTTAAATGGTTCCAGTTGCTTACAACCAGATGTGGGATGGTACTGGCAAGGAGTCTGGTAGAGCTGAAAACACAAGCTACAAAATACAAATAATTTGCCATCAGTCAACCTCCAGAATCGAGCACATTTGTTATTTGATAGCATTTCAACAGCTTTTATGTACAGATTTTGCCCTTATTTGACCGTGGTGTTGTCTCAGTTAACTACAGCAAACCAAAGATGCAGGAAGTAACAGCTGGAGCTTGTAGCAGATGTACAAAATGGCCAACGCCAGCCTCTTGGGGCAAACTGTCATCTCTTGTGAAAGAACAAATGCAAACTTGGTAAGGACCATTGCTTCTCCTGTTGCTTCAACAGAGCTAGTGCAATTTTACTGCCCACTAAACTGACGCAGAGTTTTGTTTGCTCTTGTAATCAATACCGAGGCTCGGTGGATTGCAGTGTGTGCCGAGACTTTGCCCCTGAGGCCAGGTTCCCGGAGCCTGAAGGCATGCTGTGCTGCATGGAGTGTCTCAGCAAGGACACAGGCACTAAACTCTAGAACCATTTCCAGTTGTATTTGGGGGTATTTCCAAGCAACGTCCTAAGCACGTTGCTTGGAAATACACCAAACACCAACACAAGGTCCTGCTTTAAGACCAGATCCAACTCTTTGTACAGGGTTTGAATTCTGCCCTCAAAAATAAGTTAAAAATCTATTCCTGACACTGACTGGTGCAGATGGACTGTAGTCACTGCTCTCTTCTCTGGCATACATATTTTTGTCAGTTGTGTGCAAAAATACAATCATCTCCAAAGTTAACAGTCAGCACAATACTATCATCCCCTTCACCCACCCAGTCCTCTCAAGAGAACTGTTCAGAGGGGAGTTGAGTTAGTAAATATGGAGAATTTCTCCTGTATCCTAATATAAAAATATTAATTTAACCTGCCTATGGCATTCAAAGGTAGAAGTCTATAAGGTCATAATGTGCAGAGACATTAGTACAATATTAGTAGAGGTTCTTAATCTGTGGAAACCTGGTGATGTCACAAAGACGCTGAACAGAGCTAGCTAGGCAGTTAGGGAACACGGGCATGTCACTTAGTCCATCTCACATTCAACCTGTCTTCACTTTAATGACTGCAAAGCTCTGGTACTTGGGAGGTCTACCCCTGACAAGTTCCACCGGACATGCCAATAATGGGCTGCTCCTCACATCTGAAATGTTGGATGAATCACTAACCTGCAAGAACTTATACAAATTCTCTTCTTAACATCAGCAAGAATTTAGTTCTTGTGTTACACTAGATGCTGATTTTAGAGCATCTCATCTAAGTGTATTTATAGCAGACATTTTTCCAAATGATGATAAGACCGTGAAAGAACCGACAGATGCCAGAAATAGGGAAAAAATGCTTCAACCCTTAATCTTTGCTCTACATTTCTTTTTCTCCTACTGTTGGTCTACCACAAACCTCTTAAGGGCAGCACCATCTCTGGGATGGTGTCTGGCCAATGTGACATATCCAGTGTAAGAATATAACCCCGAGCCACATCAAGCGGAGGAAGGAGGACCATATGAGAGGTATGCAAGAAGGTGCACCCATAGCACAGAGCTGCAGCATGAAGGATGTAGGTGCTCCCTGCTCACCAATCAGCCTCACCTGGCACCCAGGAAAATTTGGTGCTGTTCTGGAAATGCATGAGTTAAAACACTGTGGCAGGAGAAGGGAGGAGCACTAATGAAGGACCCTGTAGCTGCCTGCCAAAATCCATTCGAAAGAGGTGAGGTCTTAACTCTTTTTCATGCTAGGTACCATTACTGGTCAGGCCAGGGAGAGGTTGCAGCTCTAAAAAGACGTAATAAATGCACCACTGAAGTGCTGGGGCCTGAGCTGTGGGCCCCGAGTTAGAGCTGACCTGTCAATGAGTCACAACCTAGCAGAATGTTTTCTTTTTCCTATTGGTTTCATGTTCCAGAGGCAGAACCTGGCCCACCTGTGTCTTTGTGGTTCTGCCCTCACCCAGGTGGTTGTGGCTGGGGTGGTGGATGATGCCAGGATTGTATCAACCAGGAATCAGTTAGTTAGAGAAGCTTCCTGTTGGGTGTGGCTTCTCTTGGGGCTGGTTGCATCTTGCTGAGCTCTCTGGGTGGCATCCTTCCTTGTGAAGAGCCACTGAGGGAGCCATCTCTGTCCATTGTGTCCAGCAGGCAGTGTTGGCACCACAGTGGGCAGTGGAGGAGTGGGGCCCACAGGAACTTATGGCAGGACTGTCTGCAAGAAGACTTTTGAGGGGATGTTGCTGAGTTCAGTGTTGGCCTGTGTGATCAGACAACTGATAGCAGCATAAAATGATGATGGCTGAACCAGCACAATAACTTCATACTCTGCCACTTACTAAGTCCTTCTCATGTGGAGAGTAGAGGTCACTCTGGACCAGCTTACATGGCAGAAACAGTTTCTGTTGGCAGATGCACCTAGTGCCATGGAGGTGGATTGAGCTACATGTGTGATCAGGCAACTGATGGCAGCGTAAGATGATGATGGCTGAACCAGCACAACAAAATTGTCACAATCGGCAGCTTGGTCTGAAGGGAGATACTATGAAAGTGAGAACCTCCTCAAAGAAGGTCCTGTGTGCCATTGTCAAGGTTGTAAGAAAATGAAGGTGAGCAGAAAGAGACAGGGTGGGACCAGCTTGAGCAGAAAGCACTTTAGAATAAGAAAGTGCCAGTGAGCAGAGATAAAGAGACAAAGTGATGGAAGTTATTAAAATAGTAAAGAGCATTTGTGAGTAGAAAGTGAGCATGAACCTTGAACTTTGAGAAAGTAATTTTGTGAGTAGAAAGTAAGCAGAAAGAGACAAAATGAGCAGAAGTTAGAAAGTGTTTGTGTGTAGAAGATGAATGTGAAGAACCCCAATTTCTGTGTAATAAAAGACTGTGAATTGAATGTGCTTGTGTGAAAGAGATGTGGAAATACAATGACTGAAAGTGCCTGTGTGAAGAATTGGCCTAAAGGTTCTCCGGACTCTGGCCTGAATGGTGGGACAATGCCTGTAACTTGAGTCTGGATGATGGCAGTGCTCCAGAGCTGGGATAATGGTAGGGTAATTATTGCCCGAAAGGTTCTCCTCACCCTGCCCTGAATAGTGGGGTGATGCCCATAGCTTGGGTCTGGATGATGGTGGTTCTCCAGACTCTGAGACTAGGAGTTGGTAGGGGATACTGCCGATAAAGTTTTCCAAATCCTTAGCCTGGATGATAGTAGGGTGTAATTATTGCCCGTAAAGTTTCCAGATCCTTGGCCTGGATGATGGCAGATTAAATATCACCTGAAAGGCAGGGCAATTAATGATGTGAGTGAGGAATTGCCCAAAAAGTGGTCTGGATGATGATAGTTCTCTGGATCTCAGTCTGGATTTTGGTGGGCTGATTATGTCTGAAAAATCCTCCAAATGCCTGGTTTGGCTGAGCATATGGTAGTGGTAGGGCAATTAATGAGAAATTGCCCAAAACTGTCTCTGGATCTTGGGCCTGAATGCCTGGTCTGGTCCAAATCTTTGGCTTGGATGATGGTAGGGCAATTAATGTTGTATGGAAATGCTTGTTTGAAGATTGCTGTTAATAATAGAACAGAATGTGAACCACTTGTGTAAAAAAAAAAAAAAAAAAAAAAAAGACAAGACCAAAATAAAAACACTGACAATGGAGGGTACTATAACCACAAAGGAGCTGGGGGACAGTGATGAGCAGAACTAAAGTGGATGAAGATGAACGAACCTTGGCAAACCTTGGCAATAAAGTGGACTTTGATAATGATTGCTCTGCTGGATGGTAAAGAGATAAATTGGATGCTCTGCTAAAAAAGGTGAAAGTGATTGCCATCCTGATGGAGAAACAAGTGTGCAGCCAATGAAAAGTTGTGGTTGTCCTTCTACAGAACCTTTGCCAGGTGTATGAACTTTGTTAAACAGACCTCTGAGGAGAAGCCCAAAGACAGTGAATTAACTGGAGTATTTTGTTTTCAGTATGATAATGAACTAAGG
Source organism: Eurystomus glaucurus suahelicus (assembly GCA_032159205.1). Lineage (NCBI taxonomy): Eukaryota > Metazoa > Chordata > Aves > Coraciiformes > Coraciidae > Eurystomus > Eurystomus glaucurus. Next base: position 19,713 of record JAVFHW010072380.1, read on the forward strand.
AAGAGTGAAAAAAGTATTTTATTCTCAGAAAGAAAGACCTAAAGAAATGTGAAGATATGATCCATGTAAATATGGTGTATGGAGGCTGTGATTCATCCATAGGTCAAGGGGCTGAGCGAAGTGCTGGGGCTTGAGCTGGAGGCTGTGATTCATCCATAGGTCAAGGGGCTGAGCGAAGTGCTGGGGCTTGAGCTGTGGGCCCCAAGTTTGAGTTGACCTGTGAATGAGTCACAGCCTAGTAGAATGCTCTGTTTTTCCTATTGGCCTCATGTTCCAGAGGCAGAACATGGCCCACTTGTGTCTTTGTGGTTCTGCCCTCACCCAGGTAGTTGTGGTTGGGGTGGTAGACGATGCCAGGATTATATCAACCAGGAATCAGTTAGTTAGAGGAGCTTCCTGTTGGTGTGGCTTCTCTTGGGGCTGGTTGCATCTTGCTGAGCTCTCTGGGTGGCATCCTTCCCTGTGAAGAGCCACTGAGGGAGCCATCTCTGTCCCTTGTGTCCAGCGGGTGATGCTGGCACCACAGTGGGCAGTGGAGGAACTGGGCCAAGAGGAACTTATGGCAGGACTGTCTGCAAGAAGACTTTTGAGGGGATGTTGCTGAGTTCAGTGTTGGCCTCTGTGATCAGGCAACTGATGGCAGCATAAGATGATGATGGCTGAACTGGCACAACAACCACTCAGGCCCCATTTGCAAAGATGTCAGTGAGACACATGAATGTTGCAGAATGGTTTTTAGAAAAATATCTTCATAATACCAGACACAGTTATGGCCAGACATCAGGGGGGACAACGTTTACACTGATATGCCTGTAATCAAAATAATCCTTTGTACTTTACTAAAACATATCTGCTACAAAGTCATTTTGCTTGAAAATATAAAAAAGTTTTCCAACTCATCAGTAATTGTTCAAGTGGATAATCATTCTGTCTCTTAATACCTTGCCTGATTGTTTTCCTGGTTTTTGCTTCCAGACAGGCTTCATGTTCTGTCCTCCTTTGCTGCAGCAAAGACACTTCTCAGGGATTTTTCTGTCCATGAGGGTATTTCCACACTGTTGCCAAATCATCTGGCAATCCATTGCTAATTAAAGGTTTGCTCTTATGTTTTCCAAAAGGTTTTTTTATTTGCTGTTTAATCATTTTCAGACTGCAGGTGGCAGAGACACCTCTCCTGTTGCCTGGGCTGTGCAAGGAGGTGAAGTCCCTGACCTGTGGTTATTCGCTGCTTCCCACCAACTCTTTCATGCCACCATATCTCAGTGGCAAACCAGACTTCATTGCTCATCTGCTCCATCACCTTTTTCAAGGAGGTGTTATAGCTGAGGTGCCCCCTGGCACTCCACCAACATCATCTTAGGTGAATTTTTTTTGTTACTCTGCATATCTGCTTGGGGCCAGTTCATCAGGCAAGCCAGATCACGTTGCATGCTTGGTGAAGCGGGAAATAATGATGACAGACAATCTTTGTGCCATCTGCCACGGTTATTAGCAAATGATATTTTATTTATCTCCAGATCAGCCATGAAGACACTGACTCCCATTAGAAATGTGTTCAATGGCAAGTTCTCATCTTTTGAGGTCTATAGGTTAATGGATGAAGAACCAAAAGCCTGGTGTTAATGTACACAGTGTGGTGCTTACAAAACACCAGCACATCTATGTATGCACAGTTACCAGCCACGCTGGAAATGCTATGGATGAGAAAAAGGTCATTTGGGAATATCTGCTCCCATTGAGTCATGTTCACTGGCTACTAATTAATTACACCAACACCTTGAAATGCCACATGTGGGCAATTCCATATTGGCCAGTCTGCGAATGAGCTTAGAGTGACCCATACTAATTCACAAAGAACTTGAGTTTCCCATTTACAGGAAATCCCATTGTCTTGATTTTTTTTTTTCCTCCTCTCCTGTCATCAAATAGAACACAAATAACACAAGATGATGTCAAATGCTTCCATGAAATTTTCTTAGCATTCTATATCCATAGCAAATGGATTCCCATTTTAGCTTTTTTCTTTAACATAAATGTGTTTTGAAAAGTTTTTAAACAAAGCTCAAAATATTCTATACCAAGAACATCAAAAACAGTTGGTATTTCGCTTCTGTTTTGCTTACACCATGCTTTGTTAAGAGGGGTCCCTTTTAAAGTGTTTCAACTTAAATGAAAACAGCCTTTTCCTTTGAAAAGCAGCTTCCATTATAGAGACACCATCAGATCTGCATTGGTTACCAAACTTGTCTTCATACTGGCCCAGCATTCTGCAAAAGCATTTGCAGGTTCCCAGTCTTCTAAGATTTATTAAAAAATTAGGTCAGTGATGTTACAAGTTCCTCAACCAATCATTTAGCTGTTGAAATGCTTCCAACTGTATTCTTACAGCTGGTTGGAAAAAATCAACATGTTTGCATATCAGATCATATCAGCTCCTCAAATCTCACTCATGTTTGTGTATCAGGTCCAAGAACGTGGCTGTAGATAATGCCTTACTACCTCTTTCCTACTATATATTGCCAGTATGAATGGAGATGTCTCTAAAGACAGTAATCCGTGACTTCTTCTCTCACTCTCTTTCAATGCCTGCTGTTGCCAGTGAAAGAAAATTCTGCTTCATTCATGCTCACATTTTAATTGCATGCTCCTTTCTGGAGGTAGGCAAGAGTAACATCTATAATTTTGTTTCACATCTCTGCCTCAAAAGCATCTGCTCCACTTGTGGTGATGCATGACAAAGCAGCCACTTGCTCCCATTCAGTATCAGCCCCACTGGCACATGTCCATTTACCTGCATTTCGCATCCTGATGGACTCAGACAGCATTTCAAACTCCCTCACTATACCCTTCAGATTTGCACACATGAAACAAACAAACAACAAATATCTGGCCATTGTCCCCAAATATCCACATCTATTTTATCTGGTTTCATCCACTCCAGCAGCACAATCCTGCCAGAGTCCTGGTTCACCCAAAAACCAGTAAACGCTCAGTTGGTCTGCTTTTGCCCAGCATCCGGCCCAAAGGTGGACCTGAATGGAGTAAAGTGAGGGCATCTGGGCTATGACAACACCTAGCTACTACCCAGCTCCTCAGATAACCATCGGACCCCATACGGGGCTGCTCTATTAATGCTGGGTGCTATTTTTCTGCTTGATTGGCTTTGTGCTCCCTTTGCCCTTGAGGTCTTCAAGGATACAGTTTAATAAATGCCAATAGTGTCAACAGAATCCATTTGTATCACTCTATTTATTATTGCTTCTTTATGGATGTGTAGAAATAGGCCCAAGTAACGGAGCTAAGTTAACCTTTTCCCTGGGGACATCTTGCACCTCTGTTTTCCTTTGTTCCTGTCAGTGAGCCAGACCTCTCCTACATGCCCCCTTTCACTCCTGCCAAGCTCCTTGCACAGACATCACTGGGAAGATGCCCAGAGCTCAGTCCAAACCTAACACTTTGCTCAGTCTAGCTCAATGGCTTGCAATTCCTCTTACATGAATTTTATGCCAAGGGAGGACTCAAGGTCACCATCCTGTAAACTAGATCGAGGTGATTTGGCTTCCCATCCTCATTTCTCATTTAGCTACCCCTGTCTGTATCTGAAGCTGCCTGATAACCATCGTCATGCACACAAGCAGCATCCAAATATTTCCAGCTGCTCTGCACGCCAGCCTGACTATTACAGGGAGACAGACTTAGCAAGTGGTTGGGACTCTGCGTGGCTGTACTCCAGCCTACCTGCTTGCTTGCTTGCTTTCTCTCGCTTAGTCCTCACTGCAACATAGCCGTTGCCTCCTGCCCCTATACCTCTCTGCTATAACAGTATCTGAACAATTCAGTCTCATATAATTTTTCTCTCTATCCTTCATGGGTAAGGAAGTGTGTCCCAGCTGCTACACAGATGTCAGGAGACACCTTCTGCTCTAAAGAGGCTCTGCTCTTATTTTGTGCAAACCCAGCTGCCATACATAGCCTGACAGTAAGCTTTGTAAAGGTACGCTAAGTCTCCCCAGTTTGGCCCTGCATACAGCGCAGGTCAACACAACAGATGCTTTTGAGCAGTGACTTCATCAGCAAGTGTGGTCCAAGTCTGTGTGCAGACGTCTGTCTGCCAGTTACCAGTGTAATGCTGGAGCATCCAGACCCAAGCAGCCCGCAGGGTGTCACCTCCTGTCACTGGCTGGTTCAGTTTGGTGGGTAGCTTATATTTAGTCTCTAGCAGGTGATGTCATGCAAGGAGATGGAACAAGGAAGGATATGGCAGAGAAAATAGATCACATCATTGCAATTTAAAAAAAAATAAATTCATGCTGACATTTCCAGTTGTGCTTTTATTTATAATAGAGGTTTGGGTGGTTTGTTTGTTGTTGTTTGTTTGTTTGTTTTTTTAATACAGTGCTTGGCAGGCAAATAGCAGCTCTCCATTATAGTATTACAAAGTGAAACCATGGCCAGTCATTTCACAGACTAAAGGTAACCCTTATTATTTTCTGTTTAGCCAATGCTTTTACAGAAACACTAGAATAAGAAGAGAACCTTGCCTAAAGCAAGCTCTAGGGCTGTTGTTGAGAATTCACAGCTGCCTGGCTGACATCTTAGCAGCAAACCCCATTAGCTGCTGTCACCTTTATCACTCATTTTGGAAAATCTACTGCATTATATTATTTTCATTGCTTTCCTCTCAGATTGGCATTTGGCCTTTCTTTTGAAATACCATATGCTGTAACCTCCCTCTTCTTATAACTAGGGATAGTTAGAAGCTCTTGCTACCTCTCATCCCTGGCTGCAAAAGCAGAGCAGGCAGGATTTATACTAGACGAGTTACAATAATAGATTTCTTCATTTTTGAAAGATAGAAAGTACCAAATAAGTAATGTTGCTGGCAGGTGGCAGGGAGAATCCTTGCAACAAGTCCCACCTGCAAGAACTCCTTTACTGCCTCAAGCAACTCCTTTAAGTGTCACCCTGTTAACTCATCAGTCAGTACTTAGTAAGTACATCAGTTGTGTCTGAGGAATATAGCTAGGCAAGCAAGCCCTCACAGAAATGACTGAGAAGCAGGGTTGGGTTGAGGTATATCACCATATGCCTGCTTTGGAAGCAGGAGGTGGAAGTGAAGGTGACCAGAGATCACTTTTCCTGTGAATCACTATAGTAAGTATGACTCATCTCCCTTAAGAAAAACCACGGAGAGGTGGACATCTGAGTACTTCCAGATACCTTACTCTAGATAATTGCCCCAGGTTACACAGAGACTTCACTGCAAAGCAGAGAGATAAATTTTGCATCCATTAAGCTTAGTTTTTTCAGTTGAAATAGAGCTTCTGCATTGTCTATATGGTAAAATTGAAGATAAACATGCTCATGCTTTCCTGCCACTTTCAAAATGAGTTCCTTGGAGTTTTGGGGGTCCAGATTCCCCGCATTTGTAGAGCTAACTAGACAATATTGTTCTCTCCTGTGCATCCTCATGTCCTGTTACCTGCCAAATGGATGTTTTAACTAGCGAGCTTAGTAATCTTTAGTGTTCTCTCTCTCTCTCTGTTTTGAGGTTAGCCCTTTTTGTGAAGCTCCCCTAGATTAGCTGTTGCAAGGCACAGGCTATTCTGGACAATTTCAGTCTGGATCAACCCAAACCACACTTTTTAAAAACCTTTTTTTTTTCCCTATTTACTGCTTCTTCTCTGCTGGCCCATTTGGTTTTGAAGAGACACACACAGAATCTTGCAAAAGCCTGACACTGTGTTCATGACTTGCTCTGCTGTCAGATAATCAGTAATGATAAATACATGTGAAATCCATAACCAGTGTGTAACTTTTCCCACTGTGCCATCAGCTGTAGATAGTACAGGCTGATTAACACTCTGAGAGTATAGAACACCACTCTGAAGCAGAGCCAAAGGAATGTGAGGAGGTTATTTTGTCCAGTTCTGCATTTTCAGAGATGTAGATGTTTGGGATCCTAATGTATGGGTTCATATATACAATCATAGAATCATTTAGGTTGGAAAAGGCCTCTAGGATCATCAAGTCCAACCTTTATCCCAGCACCTCCCTGACCCCTAGACCATGTCACAAACATGTTTTTTGAACGCCTCCAGGGATGGTGACTCCACAACTTCCCTGGGCAGCCTGTTCCAATGCCCAACCACTCTTTCACTAAAGAACTTCTTCCTAATATCTAATCTAAACCTCCCCTCATGCAACTTGAGGCCATTACCTCTTGTCCTGTCAGTAGTTACCTGGGAGAAGAGACCAAAACCAGCCTCGCTACAACCTCCTTTCAGGTAGTTGTAGAAAGCAATGAGGTCTCCTCTCAGCCTCCTCTTCAAGCTAAACAATTCCAGTTCCCTCAGGTACTCCTCATCAGACGTTTTCCAGACCCCTCACCAGCTTCGTTGCCTTTCTCTGGACCTGTTCCAGCACCTCAATGTCCTTCTTGTACTGTGGCACCCAAAACTGGACACAGTACTCAAGGTGCAGTCTCA
>JAVFHW010072381.1:0-18265 GCA_032159205.1 Eurystomus glaucurus suahelicus
TACTCCTGCTGGTCACACCGTTTCTGATACAGGCCAGGATGCCGTTGGCCTTCTTGGCCACCTGGGCACACTGCTGGCTCATGTTCAGCCGGCTGTCCACCAGCACCCCCAGATCCTTTTCCACCAGGCAGCTCTCCAGCCACTCCTCCCCAAGCCTGTAGCATTGCTGGGGGTTGTTGTGACCAAAGTGCATGACCCGGCACTTGGCTTTGTTAAACCTCATACAATTGACCTCAGCCCATCGCTCCAGCCTGTCCAGATCCCGCTGCAGAGCCTTCCTACCCTCAAGCAGATCGACACTTGTGCTTAATTTTCTGTCATCTGCATATTTACTGAGGGTGCATTCAATTCCCTCGTCCAGGTCATTGATGAAGATATTAAACAAGACAGGTCCCAAAACTGAGCCCTGAGGGACACCGCTTGTGACCGGTCGCCAACTGGATTTTACTCTGTTCACTACCACGCTCTGGGCTCAGCCATCCAGCCAGTTTCTAACCCAGTGAAGAGTCCTCCTGTCTATGCCAGGAGCTGCCAGCTTCTCCAGCAGAATGCTGTGGGAAACGGTGTCAAATGCCTTACTGAAGTCCAGATAGGCAACATCCACCGCTTTTCCCTTAGCCACTAGGCGGGTCACCTGATCATAGAAGGAGATCAGGTTGGTTAAACAGGACTTGCCCTTCATGAACCCATGTTGGCTGGGCCTTATCCCCCTGTTGTCCTGCACTTGCCGTGTGATCACCCCCAAGATGAACTGTTCCATAACCTTTCCCGGGACCGAGGTCAGGCTGACAGGCCTGTAGTTCCCCGGATCATCCTTCCTGCCCTTCTTATAGATGGCTGTCACATTGGCAAGTCTCCAGTCATCTGGGACCTCCCCAGTTGACCAGGATTGCTGATAAATGATGGACAGCGGCTTGGCAAGTTCCTCTGCCAGCTCCTTCAGCACTCTCGGGTGGATCCCATCTGGCCCCATAGATTTGTGGGTTTCCAGTTGGCTTAGAAGGTGGTTAACTACCACTTCCTGGATTATGAGGGGATTATTCTGGTCTCCATTCCTATCTTCCAGTTCAGGGGATTGTATACCATCAGGATAACCAGACTGACTATTAAACACTGAGGCAAAGAAGGCATTAAGCACCTCAGCCTTTTCCTCATCCTTGGTAACGATGTTCCCCCTTGCATCCAGTAAAGGATGGAGATTCTCCCTAGTTCTTTTCTTGTTGTTAATATATTTGTAAAAACTCTTTTTGTTGTCTCTTGCAGCGGTGGCCAGGCTGAGTTCAAGCTGAGCTTTTGTCCCTCTAATGTTCTTTCTACATAACCTAACTAAATCCCTATACTCTTCTTGAGTAGCCTGCCCCTTCTTCCAAAGGTGGTAGACTCTCCTCTTTCTCCTAAGTTCCACCAGAAGCTCCCTTTTTAGCCAGGCCGGTCGTTTTCCCCGCCGGTTCGTCTTACGACACATGGGGACAGCCTGCTCCTGGGCCTTTAAGAGCTCCTTCTTGAAAAAAGTCCAGCCTTCCTGGACCCCCTTGCCCTCTAGGACTGTACTCCAAAGGACTTTCTCAACCAGTGCTCTAAGCAGGTTGAAGGCTGCCCTTCGGAAGTCCATGGTAATAATCTTGCTGCTCCCCCTCCTTACTTGGGTAAGGATTGAGAATTTTATCATTTCATGGTCGCTAAGCCCAAGACGGCCTCCGACCACCACATCACTCACCGGCCCCTCTCTGTTCGTGAGCAACAAGTCGAGCAAGGCCCCTCCCCTGGTGGGCTCACTTACCAACTGGGTAAGTGCTCAATGCACTCCAGGAGTCTCCTGGAATGCCTACAGCTCACAATGTTACTTTTCCAGCAGATATTGGGGTGGTTGAAGTCCTCCAGCAGGACAAGAACCTGTGAGTGTGAAGCTGTCTGTAGCTGGAGTAAGAAGAATATGTCAATAGGCTCCCCTTGATCAGGGCCTGTAGGAGACACCAATCACAAGGTTCCCTTTGTTGCTTCGGTCTCTATTTCTTACCCATAAGCTTTCAACCTGCTCAAGCTATTCTTCAGAGACAGCTCTTCACACTCTATCCATTTCTTGATATAGAGAGCAGCCCCTCCACCTCTCTTTCCTCACCTGTCCCTTCTGAAAAGCCACTACAGATAGCTACACTACAGTCATGAGATTTGTTCCACCAAGTTTCAGTAATGGCAATCAGGTTGCAGCTTTCCAGCAGCATGGCAGCTTCCAGCTCCTGTTTTTTGCCCATGCTGTGTGTGTGTTGGTGCAGAGGCGCTTCAGCTGAGGTGTTGGCCATGTCACCTTCATGGATGAACCCTTAATTCCTCTGAGTTATTTCACCGGTGGTTCCCTGTTGGCTCCTATTACCTCAGGAGCCCCTGGCTCATCTCTGGAACACTTCAAGTGTGCTGCAGTGTACCCAGCATGTCTCAGAGCAACAGGCTGAGGGCCGTCACCAGCACCTCATCCCTCCAACCTTGGTGTGTCATCCCACAGTTTGTCACAGGCAAGCCTGATATTATCCCTCTCCCTCTTCAAGTCTAGTTTAAAGCTCTGTCAATGAGCCCTGCAACCTCCTGAGTGAAGACCCTCCTCCTCTGTTGAGAAAGGTGATTGCCACCTGATGCCAGCAAGCCAGGTGCCAAGTAGGCATCGAAAAAGTAGGCAAAATTGTGGCGGTAACACCAGCCACAGAACCACATATTAATAGACTGAGTCTGTCTGTTCCTTCCAAAGTCACTGCCTGCAACTGGAAGGAGAGAGGAAAAAATAACCTGTGTTCCAGATTCTCTCACCAACTGTCTCAAGGCCCTGAAGTTGCTTTTGATTGCTCCTGGAGTAAGTGTTGTGGCTTCATCACCACCCACATGGAAGAGCAATAATGCATAAAAGTTTGAGGGTCATACCAAACTAGGAAGTTTCCTAGTGATGTTCGTGACCCTGGACCCCAGGGAGGCAGCAGACCCTAAGAGAAGTGTCTGCCCAGCACATTGGATCCTCTGTTCCTCTCCGAAGGGAGTTGCCTACAACAGTAATCCTAATTGTTTTGCAAGACAATGTAAGCATGGTATCTCCCTAACTATTTTGCAAGACAGTTACTCTCCTATTAAAAGACTCATCACCCATTTGTAGGGAATAGAAGATGATTGCTCAAAAGGCCCCTCCAGAGACAGGTAATGAAAATAATGGAAACATAAATCCTGCATGATGCTTGAAAGAATGCTGTCTCCAAATTGCAAAGGCTATGGTGGTGAAGCTGAGACAGAGGCTCAAGGATTGAGACATTCTGAGTCCAAAATGTTCCATGGTACATTCCTAATATGGAATCCTGCATAACACAACCCATTTCTCTCATGGTTTACCCAGATGAAGGAGGTGGTCTTCTCCAATCTCAAAGCAAACTAAACAGATTATTGCAAAATGACAGCAATAAAATGAGAAATTTGGTAGGAAAATGATGTTATTTCAGACAGGTGGCTGTAGTATGTTTTTCACCTCATGTTCCCACACAGTCAGAAAAAAACAATGTAAAATCTGTTCAGTGGACTAGTTAATGAAATACATATTCATAGCAACACACACTTTCCCTGAGAATTTTTAAACCAGAGCACCGTTTCAATGACACTAAAATGGGCATTCGCCTTCTTGATATTTGCATGATCCACTGAGCCATGCTGATATAAGAATCTTTTCACAACACAGCAAAATCTCTTTAGTAGTCAATAAATTATATATGCACAAGTTTAACAACATTTGTATAGGTAATATTCTCTATATAATTTGTACAGAATATGACTATGTATAATTTATATTATCATTAGAATTGCAAATGGGTCATTTATTAACGCATTTTGCCATTGCCATGGGATGTCTATATATACATCAACTCAATACTGCCTTTATAGGTATTTTAAGTGCCATTATTAATCAATTAAACTGGCCAGTCTATGTGCTACCAATATGGTATATAGTTTTTAATACATCAATAAGACCATGGAATACATTTAGAGAAGCTTATTAATTTCTAGGGGTTATATCTAAAAAGGGATTTCAATACTTTCAGGTTGAGCTATCTAGAAAGGGACATTCCAGAAGATTCAACTATGAACAAAAAAGGAACCTATGAATAGAAAAGCCCTTTTTTGTTTCTCTGTACACTTCTCTCATTGAAGGCAAAGGTGGTATGCAAGCCTAACCACATTTCTGATTACATTTCTGCGACCAATTATATGTGTTTAGAAAAGGCATCTCTGGAAAGCAAAATTTATCATAGTTTGAGGAATCAAACTTCTAACATAGTATTTTTTAAAAAATTCTCACTCTTCTGAACAAACCTAGGAAAAAAAGAAGAGGAATTCATACCATTCTTGCTGCTTAAGTCATGTTTCATACAAAGAAACTCACTATTGAATTTCAGATCAAGAGAATTTCCAGAAATGAGCTGCAGATAAACAGAGGTGAAGATTATCATGCCTTTGATGTACATCTCAAGACTGAAAATTATTTGACTCTCCAGCTTTAGTTTTCCTGAACATTTGCTGATTTCCAAATAGAAAAGGAGACACTAATACACCATAAAAGAAAGACTATCTATAATCTGCTATCAATTTAACTGAAATAACATTGTCCTAGAAATATCATATGATGTTCAGTATAAAGAATCTCAGTCATATCATGGCTAATAATAAAATAAAAATTCCCAGTTTTGCATGGTTCACTTTTTATATATACAAAACTCACAGTGTTTCACATTCGATAACTGACTATGGTATTTGAAAAAAAAAAAGGTTTTACAGATTTAAAAGTCTAGTCATTACCTCATCATTCTTACCATGTGTAAAATATGCTAGTATTAAAAAATGAATGTCCTATTGCTGGTTGTGTTTTTGAAAAGCAAGCAACCTTATGCAACACACCACAGTGATTTCCCAGCAACAGTTTGACAGTGCATGGGCCCCGTAGTTGAAATTTTTTACTCTAATCTTTGTTTATAGCAGAAGTAAATAATCCAAAGAAAGAGCATTCCACTATGCAGGGCTGATGGCTTTGTGATAAGGCAGAGCCTGGCACCAATGACAGAACCAACAGTCTATTGAGGTAAAAAACAGCACTCTGATAAGTAAAACTGTCTTCTGATTTATAGACCTTAAGTTGGCTTTTTAACCTTTGGATCATGAAAATCTGCACCATACAAAGGCCTGGGAAGAGAGGCGTGTAAAAGAAAAAAGGAAAACCTTGTAAGACAGTTTTAAAGAAAAAGTGTCATGGCTAAGATGTTACTTTTATCTCCAGGAAATCACCTCAAAGCCGAATTTTTTATATTTAAGAACATTTAAGAACTTCTACCATAAGTTTTGTATTAGACATAGAACTTCTAAAAGAACATTTCAAAAGCAAAATCATTTACGATTGAGCGTTTCTTTGTTTACATAACAAGAAATGGCCCTACAACATAATGAATATTTATCTTGCAAAACGTAAAGATGATGTCAAATACAACATGATAAATGGTCTTCAGTGTCAGTCATATTCAGTATACAAGCCCTGAGAGACTTTGGTCCTCAGGTAGACTGGACAGATCTTCAGTTCTTCCATACAGTACATTCAATTGTTAATATTTAACAGCATACAGCCCTGAAAGCTCCTGCAACCCTTTTCCAAAGAGCTCCTAGATGCAGAAGGCAGTTATATATTTGCATTTATGAATAATCACTTAATAAATTATTTTCAACTATGCCCCCAGCATTCAACATGTGCATAAGTAGGCTTTTGCTTACAGGATTCAGGTGATGTTTTGAACAATGAACCCATATAGTTAAATATGTTCTTCACAGTCTTGTTAACAGTCACAGTTTCTGAAACCAGCCTTTGCCAGTTCTTTTGCCAGTCTAACTAATCATCTCATCAGGCGACAGAGAGACACCTCTACTTTGTAAACAGGTGAGAAGTGGCTTATAAATTCATTCATTGAGATTTGTGGACCACGTTTCAAAGGGAAAAAAAAAAAAAAAAAAACAACATGGAAGTATAGTAAATAAATAGTGCCATAGCATCAAAGTTATGGTCCAGAAATGGACCCATGAATTTTCAGGGCATCAAACTTCAGCAAGATAAAAACCCACTCAACTTAGGTACTTGAATTGCAGCATCCTACTTCCCAAATGCAAATATGTTCACACACAAAGTACCATTTCAATTAAATCCACCTTTTCATTTATGAAAATTTCAAGGCATCTCAGAAAAATTTCCACACTATTCAATCTGTGCCAATGAACCATCTTTTCAGTGCGATTAGACAACAAGACCAGAAACAGTCCCAGAAAATTTCTATCAGACCTATTGCACAGCTTAGCATCATACTACAAATATGCCTAACAGCTGTTTCTCTAATGCCTGTGGCACACTAGAAAAGGTCTTGGGCACTGAGAGGGGATTGGCACCTCTTTCTAAAGGCCTCATGGTATAGTAAAGAACATAACAGGGTCCAGCCTAGCCATATTTGCTTCCCAAATATGACTTCACAGGAGAGGTGGTGAAAACAAATCCTGAGATGTGCTTCCTTCTCATTTCCCACAAGCCTATGGTGTCAGGTCTTTTCAATGTTAAGCCATATCAGTTCAGGAATGGGAACCTAGTGTGCTGACCTCAGAGGCACTGTATTTTTCAGTGTTGTCTACAGTCCATGAATAGGTTCAGGAGCTTTTTATTCATAGAATTTTAAATACAAATCTTTCATATTTTAGAACACTATTTTAATGATCATTAATATTTAAACTACTAAAAACTCCTTACCAATATTTTGACCAACTAGAATGATTTGATCTGGAGAATGCCCAAATTGTCCATTACAAAAGTTAACCACCTGAAAATGCCACCTCCTTTTTAAAGACTATTTCTGTCAGCCATCTGATTATCTGCATACAGAAGTTCTTCATTGAAATGTAAAATATTAACCCTACCTATAACACTCCTTTTGTGGGGAGGGAAGATTTCTTTCGATTTTGTATAGTGTTGTTGAAAGAATCAGAACCAAATGCATTCTTTGTAAAATGATCTATCCTCTTCAAAATATGTAACTTTGGCTAGGTACTTCACATGTGATCAGCAGTCAGCAAGGCAAAGTTAGGCATGGTGATTTCTCTGTTTGTCATAATGAATACAGCCTCTAGTAAGGCAATGTAGAGAAAGCCTGTGAATTCTTTCCAGTCCATGAATCTAGCTCTAACTATAGCTGTACTATAGTAACAGTTTACTAAATAATTTAGTTTTACATCACCATAAGAGAGTTTTTTCACTAGCACAGGATGATTAAGATGTACGACAGCAAACTTAAAACACTGCAAGACAAGCTTGAACTAAAAAGTTCTCTTCTGTGGATTTATAATTCCAACTACGAAGTACAGAACTCACTCCCCCAAAGCCTGTAAGACACTAAGTTCTCATCAAGGAAAAAACTATAAAACAGATTTTCTTGGCCAGCTGATATGTTACTCCAAAAAAAAGTGCAAAACTTTTTTAATATGGAAAACTTTCTTGGCCTCCAAGCTCTGGTGCCTCAAAAACATTATGTTCAACTACTATTAAAACCTTCAGCCCCAAAATGCTGTTAGAAAGCCAAGGACCACACATAATTTCAGGTGTACCAATTTAATTTTAGTCACAGCAGAAGTGAACAAAAATATTTCAGCATCTGATAAATTTGCTACTGTTTTAAATATTTATTTTAATAACACCTCATTTTGCTCTCAGATACCAAAACAAAGGCATTAAAGTATGTTATAATGGCACAGACCTCTACTTGAACAGAAATATTGCTTTTTACTTCTGCACTGTGAATGAAACCTCCTTCTGCCTTTCTTTAAGTGAAAGATTAATGGAGACCCAAAACGAATGATAACCTGACAATTGCTTGTGGTGATTGTAATAAAATAGTTCAAGAACAATGTCAAAAAAAAAAGAAAAAAGAAAAAAAGTTTTAAAAAAGTCTAAAGAGAGAAAATTGAAAAAACAGCGATAGCCACCTGATGTAAAGTAAGTAAAAGGACTGTTTGTGCCCAGTACTTTGGAAGATATTGTTCAGGAACAGTTCATCCATGCGAAAGTCTGAGTCATATAAGGCTGCCAAGGTCAGTGAGACCTCTTGTGATCAACTCAGTAAGTACCAGCCACACATGCTAGGTTGTCTTGGAGCAAAACTAAGGTGTAGACAGTACAAATCCTATTATTTAGACACAGAAGGAACATTCAACTTGTTCTGTTATAGTACCTGCACCATAATACTTTCTTATCACTCTCCTACACTCTCCAACAACTCCCACACTAAACTGTTCTTAGAGACTTACCATGACATTGTGAAATATGAAAAAAAAAACTAGCTCTGACCCTCAGCTGATACAAAGAGCAATAGCCATGACTTTGGAAGTGATCACATTAAAGATCATGAGAAGTTCCTGTTATAAACATCTTGCCTGCCTTGACCCTGTTTGCGCTGAGCTGCTTGACTGTGCCAAGTGTCCGTTTCAGGCTGTTTAGTAGTGATAATAGTCAAAGTAGTAGTAAAATGTTCAGGATCAATAGTTAACCTATTTCTGACTATTGTCTGAAGATCTTATGTGAACTTTGCCACATTCTCGTGGCGCCCGTGCAAACCAGCTCAAGTAGCATCAAGCCAGGACACAAGCCTGTTTGCATATGGCTTGCAGCAACATGTTAGAGCTCCAGAACTACATGCCCTAAAGCTTCAGTCTGAATTGAAGGTGCACCAGCCTAACATGGCTGGGTTTGAAAAGACAGTTCTCTGCAAATGCTCCCTCTAATAAGCATAAGGAAGAACTGATGGCTGCATGAGAGAAAAGAGGTTCCTGCTAAATACAGAGATCAGGAGTCACAGTGATATCTTTGTCAGGGAGAAAATAAGACTGGAAAAGGGATCTAGTGTTGGGGATGGTAATTCAGTTGGATATTCAGTGCATGTGGTGCACAATGAACATGATAGAGGAGAAGATGTCAGAGACAGGACCGGGAGACAAAGCTCAAATGGAACAAAACTCATTAGCTCTGAAGCTTCCCATGCTATATGAATGGATAGTGAGGAAAAGAATTTCCTGAGGCTTCCTTTAAACACAGCAGTATCTCTATTAAGAGGATGCTAATCCTGCACATGCAAGCACTCAGTCATGGACTTTCCCCCTTTGTAAGGCTCTTGGTGGAACTTCAATTGTTTCTGCTGTGGCTGTTCCTTTGTGTGTGATTCAGGTAAATAGTTCCTTGTGACTGAGCACTTTCTGGAATCAAGGTGAGATATTCAGAGTGGCATTCCTCTCTCCTGATAGTTACAACATAAAGAACCTGGCGGGTTAGACTCCTGCTCAAGTCAGTACAGAAAATGTGGCATCTCTAAATCATGACTCAAATGATCATTTTATACATCTACTTCAGAGTAAGAGAAATCTCATCAAGGAAGGACCTATTTCTTTCCCCTGACAGGAAAAGTCTACATGATCAGTCCATGTGCAAGGACCATCAAGTACATCTCCAGAGTCAGGCAAGCTGAATTGCACTCTTTAGAATGGGATTGGAAGGACTGCAAATTGTTCACAACTGAAATCAAACAAACTCTGAACAGACTGAATCTTACACCATGGTCTGTTTCTCAAAGATCTGGCTAAGGCAACATCAGAAAAAGGCCAAAATGTTTCTCTTTTATATACTATCTTTTAAGATTCTTTTCAGCGTCTTACAAAGTAGAAATAAAAACACCTGCTTACTTTGTAAGAAGGTAGGGAAAAAATTACTATCAGTGTTTTGGAACTCATCTGCTAACTTTTTCAATGAGCACCACAGAAAAGACCAAAAGTAAACCAGTACTTCTATTGCCAGAGTAGGATTTATATAATGAAGAAAAGAATTCCAGGAACCATCCACTAGAAGGACAAAATAAATACTGAATAGCCATTAGTGGCAAGAAAACAAAAACAAAACCAAACCCCAAACAAACCCCCCAACCTCATCAGCAGGTGCTCATGGAATCAAGAAGTGTATCATATATGTATACACCCAAGGTCACGGAATTGAAGTTAACAAGCACTCTCAGGTACAGAACTTTGTGGCTACCAAGTGCTTTACCCCACGATTTGAATATACTTGAATTGTGTTTTATGTGATGCTCACATACTACACTGGCTGTATTTGTATACATTCTATATAATTTTTAAGGATAGGCTGCAGGTTTTAGCCAAAGTATGAAGAAGAACAAAAAAATTCAAGAAATAGCCATTAGCAAATTCCGTTGCCAAGAAGCTTCAAAGCATTGCCTGTGGTTCCTCCTCTGGTGTTATGGCACCTCCAATCAGCCTGTATACTAGTGAATCAAAAGAACTCACTTAATGGTATGAAATGTTAACACAAGGGGATACTTGTACGGCATGTTTGTGATACTTAAGCCAAAATTAAACATGCTCTTTTTGAGAAGCCAACATGTGTAGTTTTCCAAATTCTTTGCCTATTCCCTTTGTCTTCTACATTCAGTTACTTCTGAGAGGAAGTTAATTAGAACACTCAAAAGCTAGGGATTTAATCAGATTTCTAAACATCTAAAGCTCATCAATCCTTTAAAAACACAGTTGTGTCAACAAAAATACACCCCTTTCCTCAGCCACCAAAATTCCCTTATCTTCAATATTTTACATTATTTCCTTTCCATTTGCTTTTTTTCTCATAAGAAAACCTCCTCATCTAGTTTGTTGAAAATGGTTACCTTAAATTAATTTATTATGAAATATATTTATCTGAAATTATTTTCACATAGAGAGGGAACCTTAATTATTCTTTCATTGAACCCCTGCCTTTTAGGCCAGTCATATTTTCATAGATGTTCTTACTCTATCAAGTCTAGCCATAAGGATAAGTGCAGCTAAATGTTATTTGTTAGGTGGGACACTCTTATTAGAAATTAAATAAAATAAGAAGTCCTGAATTTTCAGTCACCACTGTAAAGTAATAATTAGTTGAAACTTCCACCTAGTCTCTTTGTATTCTACCCTTTATCTTTTTTAAACTACCTGGTGATGATCACACTGGTGCTAGGTTATCTAATGAGCTGACTACTTCATTTACCAAAAAACCCTCAAGAGCTTATACCTCCTGTTCCCTTTCTTAGCCAAAGCCATCATCCAATACCTCTTTCCACTCCTACCTCTCTTCCTCCTTTCCAAGGGCAAGAACTTCACATACAGAAGAACCACCTCAGAATGTCCAAAAGCATGGTGGTAAAAGTAATGTAGGTTCAGTTCTTGTGCTTCTCCTTAGGCAGAACCAGATCTTTAATTCTGAAGGGGAAAAGGAGTTTTGGCCACTAGGCATTTTCAGGAATATTTAGCTCCTTTTCAGGGTTTGATGAGGATGTCTTGGCCTCAAGGTTAACGAAAATTGGAATATTTTCATTAATATTTTCCCCCACTTTTGACAAAATGGTGTCACTTCCCTTCTGTTTCAGGGCGGAAAGCAGACCAACAAGAACAAATCTCTTTTCTCCAATGTCCTACTTCCCCGAGTAGTTTTATTAAAAATTAAGATGGTAGTAAGGCTTGAAAAGTGTGTCATGCAGGTTGATGACTACAAGCAACAAGGGGAAAAAAACAAAGAAAAGTTTGACAGAGGTTAAAAAGAGCTGAACTAGTGACAAGATAAGAGACAATCAGAGAGAGCAAGAAAATAAAAAAGGCAGAAAAGTGTCTTGAAGGTGGTGGTGGCAAACCAGTTGAGAGATGGTGTCGTGGCCCTTAGTAGTGATTAATAAATCTCAGAATTTTTAATTTTGTACCCTGGGCTGAAGATCTTGTAGAGAACTGGCTGACTCATTACATCCAGACTTGGCTAGATTCTGGAAGTTACCTGAATGTATTTGTAAAATGAAACTTTAAGATTATGAATCCTGAAAACAACCTCTGTTTTATAATCAAGAGAAACAGTATTAATTAAAGCTTTCTTTTCCCAGGTCAAGTTTTCAGTGTTCATTTCTGGAAAAAAAAAAAAAAAGAAAAGAAAAGTAGAAAACCTTCAACTGCAGACACTCTAGGAAACTTTTTTCCAGATTGAAGCATCCAGCTTCTTTAAGGCTCACTTACCACCATCAGGACAAACTGAAACATGTGCTCAGAGTCTTCCTCACCATGTTGCCAAATCAGCTTGATTCTCATATTGCACTGATTTTATATTAACTTGATTGATTTCAGGAACTCTTCTCTCTCACACAGGAACAACTACTGCTGCTTGTTGTGACAAAACCAAGAAATCCTTACACTGAGATGCCTAACTTCAGTAGTATTTACTGCCGCATGCCACAAAGCAATTCAGTTCCTCTCTATTGATTTAGATCTACATTGCTTCAGCACAAGCTCAGGAATGTCAGAAGACAATGAAATGTAAAATCAGCATATAGTTGGAAACAAGACCTTCACTAATCAGAATTTTTTAAAGCCTTTTTTATGCGGAATTCCTAAGGTCTGCTTCAATGGCACTGGTAAAGATCCAGCAATTGCACCACCATGTATGGTCTGGATTTTCTTTAACAGTGACATTTGACTAATTTACATTCTTCTTTTGGGTTTTGCTCTAACTGGCACCTTTATTACATGACCTTTATTCTGGATATCCTCTAAGGTACCATATACAATAGCTGCTTCCACACCATTATGTCAAATACAAGCCAGCTGACTTCTGTGCTGTTAGATTTGAAACTTCCTCCCTTTTACTATGTCCCACTAAAAGCAAAAAATCTGAAATTCTGTAGGTACTCTGGGTGTAATCTGGGTTTCTAACTTTTATTCTGAGGAAGATGGTGCATCTTGTTGCCCTCTCAGGAAAACAATTTAGCATTAACAGAGTTAAAATATTATCCAAAAGTGGGCAGCAAGAAAGGCAGCAAAACCAAAAACGCATGAAATGGAGTGCTGCTACCAGAAGCACTAGCTATTTGCAGAATTCTTATGTCAACAGGACCAGTAAACAAGTGTTAATATTTCTAGTGGAAGGAGCATCCGTGGGGAATTCAATGTAGTTAGCTGCACAGAGCAGAGAATCAGATCGGAGAGGGAATTGTGTCAGCTCCAGCGAGTCGACAGTATGTGGCTGTCAGGAGAGTGAAATGGAGCTGCTTCAAAGCTGAGTAGGCTGTGACCTGAATGCTGCACATCCATGCACTCAGTGTGAGAAGATCAATGACAGCAGTTTCTGGGCTCTAGTCATCCCCTCTGCTAATGAAAGCAGTCCTGAAAGGCATAATGCAGGGCCTGTAGGCAGCCTAAAGCCCAGCATTAGCAGAGTTTGTTATAAGCTTGGCTGGTGAGTGCACTGAGTACCAAAGACCCCCTCCTCTGTTTCTCTACCCCACCAACTCCTCCCGGCTGTCTGTTTAGTGTCACTCAGCTGGGATGGATCCTGTTAAAGATCTGACGCTTAGCAAGGACTCAGAGGTGTCTGGAACGCCTGCCTCTAATCATAAACACCACAGCTGGCAATGATGTGGTCGAGAAAAAAAGCACCTTGATCCAGCAGCACACATTCCCTTTGATGTTTCTGCAGTGAGTTCACTGCCCAGAGAAAAAGGTACTGCTTTAAAAAAAAAAAAAAAAAGCTTGACATTCTCAAATCATAACCATATGGCTCTCAATTCCAAGCTTAAAAAAACCCCACAGCCCAATCCCAGGAAAATACAACATTTTGTTCTGAGAAACTCAGGGAAGAAGCATCTGACAATGATAACATGAAACACGTTTGGAAGATAATGGCAGTTTGAGAAGAAAACACTTCCAAAAAATTCAGACTGCCACTACCAAAAATGGAAGAAGCCTTCTGCCAAAGATTGCAAACTGTGGTGACCTCAAGCAAGAGACTGTAGCTGATTCAAGGGAAAAATGAAAACTTTTCAAAGACAACATTGCTTGTGTTCTGCCACTGTTTATAACTGCCTTATGCCCTCTTGCCTTTCGGGGTGGCCTGGTAAACACAAGAGCTCTTCTGTATTTTCCAGTCTGCTGCCACAAAATTCTGTTAAATATTCAACTCTCTGAGCATGATTTTTATTTTTTTAACCCAGTGAGGTTACAAAGAGAATTGTGAATCCAGTGTAAGAAAACCATATTATTTATTGTGTTATTTTTTTGCATCTGCCCCTATGTTGCATATATGGCCATCAAATATAAAAATGCACTATTTTCATACTGCTTGGATTTCTTCAGTGAAAAACATTACTGTTTTTCTTGCATTGATTTCCTTCTAGACACAAGTGCTAGATATATCATTTACTAAAAATCTGAGGAGACTGTTACTTGTGTTTTCTGACATCCATGCGATTGCTTCCTTATGCTATGCTACCCTATGCTAACACAGATAAAGAGCCTAGTTTGAACAATCTTACCATGATATATAGTCTAATTTTGTTTTCATTATTCATAGCAAGGGAGCACAGCAATTAATAATGAAGATTTTTCCAAGGCTATATGAAGAAAATGGGATAGTAGTCACACTGATGCAGAGGCTTATTTGCTAGGGACAGCAAGAAAAATTTGGAATGACTTTTGAAAACTGTCTCTAAAAATGTATCTTTGGGATTTGCCCCTATTTTAACATTTAAATACCTAGCATTTTTATGTGTAAAATGAACAGCTGGCACAGAAGTATGTGGTATTCAAGCATATTTTTTGCCTTTCTGAATGTTTTTATAAAATGTCCTTTTTCATGATTTCATGTTTTCAGGTTGCCCACATGTTTATTTTCTTCCCCAAATAAAAAGACCAGGTTGCACCCCTCAGAATTGGAAACAATCAGAAACAATGCTTGCAAGCAGTACTACTAGTATTTCATCTAATAAGAAAACTAAGCGACTGCACAGTTTCATTACCTTTGGTATTAAAATGCACTATTTGTTAACTGTTGCTCATACAGATCAGAGCTGTCTTGACACAACTAAAGCAGGGAAGTGACATACTGTATACAAAACACAGAGCTCAGGAGTGAGTGTAAACTAAACTACCATGTCATGGCTGGAAAATCTGGGAGCTGTATTCAAAACCTGTGTGAGGTTTCACAGGCTGTTTGTGCTGACAGCCCTCCCTGCAACTCCCCAAATGTTGCAGATTCAGATAAGATTCAGATTTATTAAGTTTATGCACTGTTCTACAGTGGCATTCGCGTGTGTGTGTGTGTGAAGAGAGAGGCTAGCTCAGCTGGGTTGTGAAACATCAGCCATTTACATACCCCTATATGGCAATTTTTCTCTTATACTGTATGTAAACAAAATACAATTAAATAACAGCGAAGATCTGCAGCCCTAGTGACACTTAAACGGATGTGAGGAAATGACACAATCCTCTTCGTTTCCATGTACATGAATCTCTTATTTTCAACCAGCAAGAATTAAAATCAGTACCAGGAAACTGTTACTAATATACTGTCACAAACACAGGTTAATTGATTTTACTCCTAGCGAAAAAAAATACGTCAAATTTTTTTTCAAAACTAAAATTTCCGCAAGCCTTTTGGAGAATAATGGATTTTACTGCAATGGCATGTACAAAGCTCATCTGCTTACCTCTGTGTATGCAAAAGTTCAGGAGGTGTGAGTCAAGATACACATCCCATTCTTCAAGGGAAAATCAGGTCTATCCGTCCAGTCTGCTCCTCTACTGCATTTTCTTTATGAATAATTCTAAGCTTACTGGCAAAGTCTATGACCTACGATAATTCCTCATTTTTCCCTATTCTTACACTACTCTGAAACATCACAGGATTAAATGGATGAGAAATAAGGCTAACAGTGAATATGGTTTTACCACAAGGAAGTTTTTGCCTCCCATATTTTAATGTGACAAAAACACCATAGAAATGTTACTTATCAGAAGCATCCCCCCTCAGTGAGAAGCGTAAGAGAATTCTGTAATAGATTTCCTCCAGCTTCATTTTACAGGTCAGATTGAAAAGTGGTTTATTGGTTATATATTTTCTCAAAATGACCAGAGAAAAGAACAAAAACAAAAACAAAACAAAAACAAAACAAAAACAAACAAACAAACAAAAAAGGTCAAACACTTTCCTGGTCACAAATGGACATACTTTGAGGAAGTGTCAAAAATTAGGCCGTTATGGTCTCGCTTCGACCAAGCCAAGAGCACTGCCAGGTGAGAAAAGAAAAAGAGAGAAAAGGTTTGATTCTAGAAAGTGCTATTCGTGTTCAAGCTGGAATGAAATACAATGTAGCTGATGACATGCAAGATATCATATGACTGCACCTAAAATGCATGTGGCCTCCA
This sequence comes from Eurystomus glaucurus suahelicus, assembly GCA_032159205.1. Lineage (NCBI taxonomy): Eukaryota > Metazoa > Chordata > Aves > Coraciiformes > Coraciidae > Eurystomus > Eurystomus glaucurus. The sequence continues at coordinate 16,312 of JAVFHW010072381.1, forward strand.
CCTGTTGCATTGAACTGCACTTCAGTTCATCTTTACACATCTAACACATGTTGCTTTACTGCTGTGCAATATATTAGATACAGAACATTGCCTTATAAAAGGAAGCCACTATAATTCATATTCACCAAAAATGTACATCATGGTGACTTGTTACCTGACTTGATTTGCTAAATGTCTTGGATTCCACGTGACTGGCACAGCCAGTATGCAGAACATTGGACTAGTGCAAAACTCCAGGATGAGTTAGCAGTTCGATGCGGAAGCAAATACTTTCTAGCATTTAGAAGGCTGCAGTTTGAGGATGCATTTAGCCCTCTGTTTCTAAACTAGCTGAAAGCTGCCTTCAGACAGCCCACTCACAAGGTGACAAAGGAAGCAACACCTCACACCAACTCTCTTCTGACCCATCCAGATGAATCAGAAGAGACATTGCAAGCTACAAAGGCATTCTCAGATGAAGGGAAAGTAGTTGGCTGGAGAGTTTAGGATGAGACATGCTGGTCAAACAGAAGTCTTCAGGGATCCAGAAACTCATATTTCCTGTACCACTCCCCCTTTAAAGAGTGCGACAAACTCTGTCAAATTAAATAGCTCAAATCCTTTTATTTATTTTACTTTTATATAATGTAAGTCTAACCTTGATTTAAAACTAATTGCAAAAGCGATTATACAGCATTTATCTTGGGCACAACCATAAATTCCTCATACTGAAGTCCAATTTGTGCAGCTCCTTACTCTCAAGAAGCTCTGTGTTTACTATTTACGCTGCTGTCCATGTGGAGGACGAACAACTTTAGAAGTAGAACAGAAACCACACTACCATGGCACTCCCTTCACAACTTCTTTTTCTTTTTTTCTCCTACTTTTGAAATGAACTGCTGCCAATTGCTTTGTTTATTTGCTGATCTTGGCAACCTCATTGGGAACTTACTCTTTGAGCATAGGTAGTCTTGATACCACTTTCAAAAACCTCCCTGCCTCTGTTCGTTCTACAGCTTCTGCAGTACACGTGGCCTCACCCAGTGAGTGCTGGAGTAGTTTATGCTTTATGAAGTTTTCTCAAGGTTTTGCTGCATTTTTTTTTTTCAAGAGGTGATTGAAAACAGAAAGAAAAAGCTCATTTTGTTGTTTTTGTTGTTTCCCCCCCAACACCACCCTGTAATACTCTTATGCTGAGACCATGTATGAAGATACATCTCTAAAAATTGCTCCTGTACAATAATATGCTCAAAATACCCCTTTGCCTGAGGCATTCGCTCATTACATAAACCAAGCAAGCATACAAAAACCGACAAAAAGTGACTAGTAATGCCCAGTGAATTTTTCTGCTCACTAAGATGATTTGGGCGCATTGCATGCAGATGTCAGGTATTTTTATAAAAGAGCTCCATTGTGCAGGGCCCCACTACCCCTCCATTGCTCCCAGCACTCCCTTAAAAGGGGGGTGGTGGGGAGACAACCATTCCAGCTGGGCTTGGAACCTTGTCTGAGTCAGGAAAACCACAGCTCATAAGCAAAGAGGAAGCATAATGTTCTACAAGGACAAAACATTAGCAAAAATGTCACTCAGCCCCAGTTCCACATGTTGGCTGCCACGGCCTCTTCCTCCTAGCATGCCCGATTGATATAAATTCCATCTGCTCAGCAGCCAAGTGACAGAGAAGAAATACCGGCATCTGGTCTCTATTGCTGTCGGGTTTTTGTTCCATGTTAGACCTTAGCTAGAAACATATGAAGAGATGAAGGTGCTGGCAAGCGACTAAAAGGCTGCACTGGCACAAATGAGACTTTCTGATGCTTTTCACACTTCACTCTGGATTTTTACAGGGAAAAAAGGCGGAGGAGACTTGATAAAGTGAGTCTGTAGAGCCAACAGGCCTGGAGGTCATTTGGTGCTTCTAACTTTTTTTGAGTGTTTAAAACTGTAAAGGAAAACAATTTTTTTTTTTTTTTT
>JAVFHW010072381.1:25167-35511 GCA_032159205.1 Eurystomus glaucurus suahelicus
GAGAAGAGCTGTTTTGCATCCTGCGCTACTGTCTGAAATGCTCCTATTAAGAAGAAACCAGCTCACACCTAGAAAGTGATTGAATTAGTACTAGCTAAGTTCTTGCATCCCAGTAGCTGTGCTCAGCTGTGTAAAACTACATCAGTCAAAGGAATTACAGCTTCTCACCCCCGGTACTGTAAACAGTACACATTCCCGGTAGGGGAAACACAGCTACACAAAAGTGTCTCTCTCCCTCTTCCCACCTGCACCCGCCTTTTGGCCTTTGACAGTAAAAAATGTTTGCCATTAAAAAGGACATCTTTGCATTTCTAAGCCATGTGAAACACTATGGTTGTAAAGGCTGACTACTTCTTAGTAGTCATTAAGAACTAGCATCATGTATACTGCTTTTGGTCACTAGGGGTTATACAGCCCTCTGCTTCATTACCCTTGCAAGCTGCAAGACACAGAGCAGCAATAGCACAGCTCTCCAGCTGCACATATTCTGGAGGTCCAAATGATCTTTGCATCTTACTGAGACATCTGTTGTCATGTTACTTGTCCTGGTGGCATCAGAAGTGCCATCAAACTCTTTGGACTTTATTTTTACTCTTTCCTGGCTCAAGTGCTAATGGTTGTGATAAATAGAGTCATGTAGCATTACTGTCATTGGTAGTGTTACTATTAGAGGTATGGCATGAAAAGCAGCAGGGAGATGTCAGGCGAGTTAGGGCAGATACAGAAATCTGAAAGCACTTCATGCTGTAGAACAAGTGGCACTGCTTTGCTTAAACACACAACACTTCCCTCCAGCTCAGCAGTTGTGTGCTGTTTCCTATTTCCCCCTTCAGTCCTTAAAGGTTTATCTGAGTTTTTCCCACCCTTTGTTTAGACTAGGGATAGGATAGTCACTCCTAGCTTAGTACAGCTAAGATGAATATAAAAGAGCAAGGGGCATAGCAAAGAATCTCTGTTCCACAGAAGTGCAAGGCAGTCACACTAAACTGACTCACATGGGAGAAGAGAAACTCTTCCAGAGTTGCACAGCTGCAAATATTAGTATGCAGTGATGCTGGGGGAATTGAAAACTCAGGAGATGGACACATCACCTAACAGATCCCTTTCATCTCTTTGTGAAAAGGCAAAATCAGAGAAGGTGGGGAAGTGAAATTGAGGTGAGGCTGAAAAGAGACAATAAGCAAGAAAAAAAAGGTGTGGGGGGGAGGGGCAGGAGAAGGCAGAATGGGAGGTAATGACAACAGAGTAAGTAAATTGGCATGGAAAGAAAGAGAGGGAACAGGCAGTCACAGAGAATGAGAAGTAGGCAGGGCACATACCAAAGAGACCCACATTTAAATCCTATCTGTACTGCGAGATTAGAAGTCTCGATAAATGTTACCCAGCTTTGAGCCTTGGTCGCTCTGAGGCCACTGTTGAAAAACAATGTCTGAACAAAAGAACACAAGTAAATGTCAACAATAATTACAAGGGAGAAGACACAAGATAGAAGTGTATCTAACAAATCTGTAAAAAGTAAATAAAGCTGTAGAGGGTTAACTCTCTCTTCATTATCAAGTAGTTATATGTGGGTGGCTCTTATAATGGGAAATACCAGCCTGGATGTGAAAAACTTTGGCTTTCTTACATTCTTTAATAGATAAACTTCTTAAGCTTTATCTGAATCAGTTTTACTATACATAAAAAGGGCATAGTACTCATAGAGACTTAAAAGACTAAGTACTGCATCTTAAGATGCATGGAAATCCTCCAGTGGTCACAGCTAAACAAGTGCAAAGTATTAAGCAAGAGATTGCAAACAGACCAATGAGGAATGAGAAGCAACATCAATTAAATAAATGCACAACCTTCACATACAAAAGCCATTTTAATTGCATTAATGGTGAATAATTATCATAAAACTTTTACTGGGTTGCAAGGCTAAACTTTTTTTTCACATCCATATAATAATTTGGTTGTCTGTTTCTCTTAATTTTCTTTAGCATGAATAATATAGCATACCACCACTTTAAAGGTGTCCTTATTATCAAAGAACAAAACAGTAAATCAACTCATGGCACTTGGGAAAAAAAAAACCAACCAAACCTGACACATACTTCGTGATTATAGATAACAGTCTACATTGAACTGGAAGTATGATATCATCACTACAATGATCTGACTTGCCTATTTTGGAAAAGCTGATATCCTCAGAGCTGCTGTTTGTTTGTTTTCTTTCTAATGTTCCTTATGTTTAAGCAGTGGCGGCTGTTCGACAAGCTGTTTAATTAAACAGCCCTCGCACTTGGGCTTTGTAGCAAAAGTTCAAACATGTTAAAAGGAGGCAAATGAGTAGAGATGGGAAAGCTAAAACGCTGAAGTCTCTGAAAGTGGTCAGATAACAACAGAACCCATGCTTTTCTGAAATCCTCCACAGACAAGCCAATGGTGGGCTATATTTAATTTTAAGAACAGTAAAGCAATTTCCATCTGTGCATATGGTTAATATTTCACCTGCTTAGAAGGGATGAGGTGCTAAGGGATTACTCAGAGAAAAAAAAAAAAAACAGAAAAGAAATTAAAAGTGGTATTATTAAAGATCTTCATATTTCTTTCTTTGGTCTCTCCCCAAATCTCTTGACATAATCTGGATGTAAGAATGGTGTGCATGAACAATCTAGTTGTGGTAAACCAGGACAGCAAACAAAAGCAACCCATTCCACCAAGAGCAACTATGTTTTACAAAAACTAGAGAAATTTTCAGTCAAATGTAACATCAATATATGTAAGCATGTAATTATGAGTATGCATATAACCAATTTTTCTTCCAAAATCTCAGAACTGAACTGTTTAATCTGCAAATTATGTATTTTATAATTTGAATGAGTTTGTTTTATTTAATGGGATGTTGTCTTTTGAAAAAAATTCTACATTTCCCCACCCCAATGTATACCCTCCGGGAGTTTACTCTTAGGTGACTTCAGTGACTGAAACAGTTGTTCTTGCTCAACACTTATTTAGCCCTGTAGAACGAACACAGCAATGGGAGAACAAACCACACTCCATTCTGGTCATCATCTGAAGAGTTAACTAAATTCATAAAGTAGGGATTGTGCTGATGGTCTGTGGGTAAAGAAATATACAAGCCCAAGTCATCAGAGAATGTCATTAATTTTCATACTCCCATTTCCCATCTTCCCAAAGAAGAAAATGGTATCCAGAAATTTTGAATTTCATCAGTTTTCAGCATTGACATTGTCATGGAAAAGACCTTCATTTAGGATAAGTGATTCCTCATGCACAGTCCAGCGCATGAACTTTTGTGAGTCACTTTTTGGTCCAGTAAAATACCTATACTTTTCCAGCTGGCTTTAGTTTTGATTTTGGGTTTGGGTTTTTTTGGTTTTTTATTATTTATTTCTCATAGCTTTGAGTGGCACCAGAAAGTCTGGCAGCCAAGATGTTGCCTATGAGCTACTGGCTACAATCTATTTTTTTGGAGGGAAAGATGGTAAGAATGGGAATCCCAGGTCTAGCCCCCTTTCCTGATTCTGCCAATGTCCTATTCTGTACCTTTTTTTTCCCTCTTTGTACTGTTGTCAATGTTTAGGGTCAGGACAGTCCACTACACATATAACAGATGCTCTCTATTAACACCTCTCCCTCCCCAAAGGTGAAGAGAAAGGGAATAAGGGGGAGAAACTTATGCATTAGAAAAGAAGACTAAAACAGCTTTAATGAAAATAATAATTAAAAAATAGAACATATACAAATATATACAAAACCAGTATCAAACCCAATCTCCCCCTGGCAGCAGTTACATCACTGTCACCACTGAGGCTGTGGAGCAGGCACTGCAAAGTCCCAGACTGGGCTCAGCAGCTGATGGGAACTGGGTTCAGGAACTGGATTCAGGAACACATAGATCGGGATGAAAGGCAGAATGGACAGAGTCCTCCTTGGATGCTGGCCATTGAAGAAGAGAATTTCACCCTCATGACACCTCAACTTTATACCACATATTATGTATACGGGATGGAATACCTCATTGGTCAGTTTAGGGTCACCTGTCCTGGCTGGTCCTCCCCACACGTGGGGCCTTTCACTTTCTGCACACAAGAGTTAACAGTGACCTTGGTCTGCACACCAATCCTTGGTAGTAACTCCAAACATCAAGCGTTGTCACTGCTAGAAGCAGACGCTGTCTGCAAAAACATGCTGTTAGCTGCAGAAAGTGCAGTTAGTTAGAACAGACTGAGCTAAAAAGTAAAATCACTGAACAGAATTAGTTCTATTCTAACTCAAACCAAGACAACTATAAAGATAACATTTATTTGCCCCCTTTACACAACTATTTGATCACAAAACAGTTGAAAAAGTGTTGAGCTGTTACATGAAACACTGAATCATTATTTGTAAGGGTTAGTTTATGGCCTCTTAAGTTGTGGTCACGTCCTGTCATCTGCAGCTGGGCCAGTGCAAAAGCTGTATGTCCCAGCTGTTCACTGCTAGTGGCATAATTGCTCTCTAGCCCTCTCCTCCCGGAATAATCAGAGTTAACTTGCACATTTAGCAGGAGGACTTTTCTAAACTGTCTTGTTTAGAGAGAACCTGGCTAGGGAGTGATTACACATGTAGTTATGCTAGCAAATGGGTGAGGTAAAGTATTCTCCAGTGGTGCAGCACAGGAAAACAGTGGTAGAGTCACCTATTCACTGAGCTCAGCTGGACTCTATCAAGAGCTAGAGACTTACTCACAGTTCAGCTGTTCTTTACAGTGAAAGTAACTTCACCCAAATCAATATGGCCACTAATCATGTCTCTTTGAGTAGCAAGTGCAGAATCTGGACCAAAACAACAGTTGTAGACAGAATAACTTCTTGTCGTGTAAATACAGTTGTGTTGGCTTTTCCCAAGGAGAAAACCTACAGGCTCACTAACTGCTCCATACCAAATGCAGTAACTTAGCTCCTTGAGATAGGTGCCTGGAAACGGAAGTGCTCTGGATGCCCACGGAGCAGACACAGTCCAGAAAGTTTCCCTACACAGTAAGATTTTTTTCAGGAGCACTTCTACAGATCAGAGAACAACTCCTCCTCTAAAACGTTAATCCTGTGAGCAATGTGATGAGACTGCTGACCAAAATGTCACTCACTGACATTTCAGGGATAGGTATCTATTCACCAGAAACTAGGTTTATTGCATAGAGGCCAGAGAAAGCTTGCCAGGTCTTAATGCCCTTCAGCCATTACTGGCAATATTGTGACTGTGCCCAAATGCAAAAGGTGGTGTATCACATTACCTCTGCTGGCTTCAGGGTTCCTTTGCTTCCTGTGCTCCATTAATGCATCCACTGAATGAAGCAATAAATACTGAGCTTTTCTCTGTCCACTGCTTTTTAATTTGATATTTAGAAACATTAGTAGTCAAAATAAAAGTATTACAAATAATTCTGCTTGCTTTGCAGCACTAATACACAACTAGAGAGAGGTACTGGTTTTCTCTTGTTTCTTGAGAAGTTAGGCAAATGGTGAGCTTTTATCAAAGCTACTAAGAAAAAGTTTTTTCTTTTTTTCCTTGGAATAGAGTTTATTTATGGATCTTGAACAGAAAAAAATTATGGTAATACTAAAAGAATTGATTTTGGATACATCTACCTAAGATTTCTTATTTCTTTCCCCCTCCAAAACCACTCAATTCACATAAAATGTCCAACTATTTTAAGACTTCCATCATGATTCATGGAAAATTCAGAACAGATTGATGTCTCAGACCTTCCCAAGGCATGAAATTCTGATTTTGCACCAGCTTTACAAATCTTTTGCACTGTGGTTAATTGGAGAACACCGGAACTTGAACAAGGATTAAAGTATTCTGCAATCTGTTACAACCATTCTCTTGTCCTATGCTGGTACTTCTCATAGTCCTTGCAGAAGAGATTTAGGGTACAGAATCTGTATGTTCCAAATATGTTCTCTATTTCTGAGCAAGTGTTCCTAAAGCTACCTTCCTTTTTTTTGTTGTTAAACCTTAAAGATCATTAGTTCCAACAACCCTGCCATGGCAGGGACACCTCGCACCAGCCCAGGCTGCTCAAAGCCCCATCCAGCCTGGTCTTGTTCATGTAACTTCATCAAGTTTCATGCTTAAAATATTGTTTTTATTAGACATCCAGGCTAGTTTACTGTATTACACATTGTAACTACAGCATTATAGCAAATTTAAACCTTTTCCTAGAAATGCATATTTGTGTACTTGATATACTGTATGAATGTATGGTAAATTTACCAGCATTGACTGGACAAGGTTATAATTTAGACAGGTTTTCACACACAAGTTAAAATGAACTGTATTTCCAGAGTGAGAGGCAGATGTTCCTTAATTCACTGTGTGACAGCCTCCCAACAATCCCATAGCTCTGTGATATTCTGGATAATTTCTTTTGATACCTGCTACTTTGGCTTCTCCTATAAGAGGCTTATGCCATTTCATTGGAACCTTTTTGAGTGGAAAAGCTGAGTTTGAAAACCTCAAATGATTATCTTGAGAGTTGCAATTCTATAATGACAGGCTTCATGGAATAGTTATCTTTTGCTCAAAAGAGACATTATGTGTAGTTCTCATCTGTATGCACTTTTACTGTGCTAGCATTACTATATATTTCCTTTCAAATTTCCCTGTATGTTTCTCCTTTTTATCAGATAGTTGTCATAGAGTTACATTTTAAATAAGTCTTTTTAATTATCATAGATTTGATTGATTTTCCTAAGATTCCTCTTCATGTATGTTTTACTAAGCTGTTTCCCTTTCTGTGATACACTGAGCTTCTAGCTTTAATGGAAAGAAAAGGCATCTTTTTCCCAGAGAGGCTGTGGAGTCTCCATCCCTGGAGCTAGTCAAAAGCCATATGGACTTTGTCCTGGGCAGCCAGCGCTAGGTGGCCCTGCTTGAGTAGGGGGTTGGACAAGATGAGCTCCCTTCCAACCATGACCAGCCTGTGATTCTGTGAAATTAGGGAACTAAATTAACAGGCAGGCTTGACTACACCTATTGTAGGTCTTCATTCACCCACTAACACGATCCACAGCCAAGTGCTAACCAAGTCAATATGTGGCAAGACTGTAACAGCTGTCCTTAACTTTCACTGATAATTGTTCTCCTTTAACTGACATAATATTCAATATATTGTAGCTGAATGTAGTAACAGTAAAATTCATGCCTTGAGGGCTACACTGTGATTTCTAGCCAGATATACTGAACTCTGACCTAATGGTGTATTATAGGCCTTTATACCACTCAGATGCTTAGGTCACAATCTCACTCTGTATAAACCTCTACGTAATTATATTACAAGACATTCTTGCATATATTAAGATCATTCCAACAGATAATTAAAACAAAATCAATATGAGCCTGATCCTATGACCTTTAAAACAAGAAAACTACTGGTTTCAGTCAGTCTTCTTGTCTGCAAGGGACACTGAACTACATTCTATGCCTGTAATACGTTACCCCTAACTATTAATTGCATTTAGTAAACAGCAATTTTCTAATGTTACATCATAGAAAGGATGCATTTTTTTACATGTATTACTTTGCAAATCGTATTTCTTTCAGCACTCTTGATCGATGGCACTCAGAATCCAGGAATCTAAACCCCGATGCAATATCCACATAATGCCATTACAGTACATATCTCTCAGTACATATCTCTATAGATAGCTATCATATATCTGTCCAAACTATTTTTTGTATCTAATACCTATAGATACTTATCCATAAATATATTTCATACAAACATCTACAGATATCTACTGCATAAATATCATGTATATACACTTAAATGTTAGTTTTAGACTGGTAATGTAAAAACTGGATTCTATTGTATTTGAACACATGTTATAAAATAGATGCCTAAGAGAATCCTAAAACAATGAAAGTGCTCCATTCTATATATATCCTAATAAGAATAACAGGTTCTCACTATTAAAGTAGTAGCCTTTTTATTACTCTTTCTGTAGGACTGTTCTACAATCCAGAACATTTCTCTGTGAAAATCTATGTATAGAGCATTTTAGAAAATATTTAAGAACACAGAATATGAAGATAAGGCTACTTATTTCACAAAAAGGACAGAAAATTGAAGAGGTACTAAAAAATGAAGTCAGAATTCCTCAGAGCAAGAATAAAGACTCACATTTTTTCTGTATAGTGCCAAGTATGGTATCGTTGCCTAAGAAAGTAAATATTTAAATCAGAAACCAGAATTTTTCAGGTGTGTCCACTAGATGACTTCTGGATGATGCAGAGCTCCCACCAAGTAGCAATAAGAGAACTCAGAAGCATGTACTATTAGATTCTCAATCAGAAATAGTTTTAGAAAATGTAATAATATACCATGGAACCCAAAAGATGATGAAATTCTCCAGATAAGCAACCATGTATATGCATGACCATACTCATAAAGCAAGCTTGTCTGTTTTTCTGTTTATTTATGTTTTGTTTGATTATTTTAACCAATCTGCATGTAAAACTTTCTTTAAAGCTACCTTTTAAAAATGGCCTTATAAACAGGATTTTCCTGTTTATACATAACACTGAAAGAATACTTCCCAACACAACCATTATTACAACCCCATTTCATCTACACCTTATTAGATGTCTTGCTAAAGAGGGAAAGAAAAGATGAAGGAGCTGATGACTTGGATCTTAGTTTCTTAAGTCAAACAGTAGTCCTTGAAAACTTGCCAGTTGTCTTTGATGACCAAATCAGGCTTGCAGCTAGCAATCCTCAGTATTTGCAGTATTTAAGGTATTTCCTATAATAAGCGTAAGCAAGTACAAATAATTACTATGGTGCAAAGGAACCCACAATTTTTAGCTTAGGAAAATTTGAAAATTTTATTTTTCGAACACCATCATTGGTCTTCAACATGCCACATTAAGTTTATTTCATATCCTTCTACCTCTTTGGGTGCGTGGTCACCACGTCTGTACAAAAAAAACCTCAGTTAACTGGGTTTGGAATCATGCTTTGCTTTATTTCCTACCTGAAGGATGTAGCCTCGAACATAGTCTCGAAGTGTCCAGCCTAAACCATGCAGAATATGCAACACCTCCTCTTGCTTCAGTACACTGAAGAGTCGGTCAAGTAGTATCTTCAGTCTCACAGGCACAGCCTGAGTACCATAAAGCATCAGGCTGCTGATGTCAAACACAACATTGGACTGCACGATCTCCACTTGGGTTGGGTGGTAGAGGTGCTGAGTACTAAGCTTGTCCAAGGCTGAAAGAAAAGGGGTTAAGTATAAGAGGAGAGCTAAAGGAAGGACATTAAAATAATCCCAAAGAATTATCATCTGAACACATCAAATTTCGTAGATGCACTTACTTTTCAGAGAAATATAATCTGGATTATTCATAGAATCATAGAATCACAGAATGGTTTGGGTTGGAAAGGACCTTTAATGGTTCATCTAGTCCAACCTCCCTGCAATGAGCAGTGACATCTCCAAGTAGAACAGGTTGCTCAGAGCCTTGTTCAACCTCACCTTGAATGATTCCAAGGATGGAGCATCTGCCGCCTCTCTAGGTAACCTGTTCCAGCATTCTACCACACTCACTGTAAAAAAATGTCCTCCTTATATCTAATCTAAATCTACCCTCTTTTAATTTAAAACCATTACCCCTTATCCTACCACAACAAACGCTATTAAAACTGTACCCACTTGAGCAGGTGTATGTCACGCTGGTGGCTCCAGAGCTAGACACAGTACTGCAGGTGAGGTCTCACCAGAATGGAACAGAGGGGCAGAATCACTTCCCTCAAGCTGCTGGCAACACTTCTTTTGATGCAGCCTAGTATGTGACTGGCTTTCTGGGCTGCAAGTACACACTGCTGGCTCATGTCCAGCATTTCATCCACTTGGCCTTGTTGAACCACATGAGGTTCACATGGGTCCACTTCTCAAGCTTGTCCAGGTACCTCTGGATGGCATCCCATACCTCAGGTGTGTCAACTGTACCACTCAGCTTGGTGTCATCTGCAAAGCTGCTGTGGGTGCACTCAATCTCACTATGTCAGTAATGAAAATATTAAACAGCACTGGTCCCAGTACAGACTCCCAAGGGACGCCACTCATCACTGAGTGATTGTTTTTCACAGATGCAGTCCAAAGCAGTCGTAATTTCCAAGGGTCACAATTTAATTCCTACAGCAGAAGGGTGCTCAGCTGAGCTTCAGTAACTATAATACTCACAAGTTCACAAGAAACTACAGAAGTTATGATTAACTAATGACCAAGGCTGAAGCTATGATGAATAATTGACTGGAACCGTTAAGGGTTTGAGACTTAAACTCTAGGC
>JAVFHW010072381.1:41671-59162 GCA_032159205.1 Eurystomus glaucurus suahelicus
CTGCTTTCTCCTAAAAATGAAGGTTAGACCTAACTTTTTGTAGTGGTACCTCATGAGTATATTTTTAATTTGGAACTGACTCCTTAAGTGGTAGGCATTTTCTCTCTCCTCCTTGTTGATATCTAATGCATTCAAAGAAACAAACTGTAAAGGCCTTTCAGTCCAATTTCTCACAAAAATATCTGGGCTGTTAGACACTCCCCACATGGGCATACTGCATGAATGAAGACACCTGACTATGGGGACCATGGTAGGGAAGGTGAGACAGAGCCTCTTCTCCTCTGTGGGATTTGAACCTTGCAGTCCCCTCCATCAGTGTGTGTATATTTCTGACTATGTAAAGGAGGACTTCAGCAGCAATGATTACCCTGATGGAGAAACACGTGTACATTAATCATGTAAGCATCCCAACACGCAGCTGCTTTTGTGTGTGTTGGTATCATCTGTCATCTCTGCTAGAGACAGCAGCTATTGATCAGTCTATGGTGTCATGACCCTGAGTGCACCAACTGGCCTTCATTATGCTGACTGGCCTCTCCAGAGATCTCCACCCTGCATTCTCAGTCCATGGGTCCAGGACCCCTACTAAAGCTCAGGCCTGGACTTTCATTCCCTAGCTAAGAAATATCATAGGTGTGCCTGTCTGTAGTCCTGTATCCTAGATGACCCTCAGACCCATGTTACAGCCTGGTCTTTGGCCCTGTTTCTGGCTTCACCTTCTTTTGTTCCTGACTGAAGCCCCTGGATGGACCCTTGACATGATCATTCCCTTGCCATGGCTGAGGTTGTCAATGGACTCTGTTACCAGCACCTCGTTCTGTCTAAGCTGATCAGACCTCAAAGAACTATGCCCATGCAGACCTATCCTGTGTCCAGCAAAGGCATGGCCAGTGCTGGAGCTGCCCTTGACTCCTGCTCAACAACATTCCTGTTGGGCAGCTCTACTTTTTCTGCTCCTTAATACATTGATTGACAGTGTCATTGCTGAAACCTACAATTTATGATGAAAGCCACTAAATTAATAAATCTCTTTCTATTACCTTGCCTAGTTATTCATCTTCAGTCTTTCCTTCTCTTGTCTCCAGAGCCAAATGCCTCCTTCCTATCAGCCATTAACACTTTCTTAAATATATTATCTCCCTTAATAATGGTGAGATAGGAGTTAATATCTATCTAAATGGCCCTAATACCATCTGGTTGTTATACTATATATAGGGAGACAGAAGCACATTTGCGAGTCCTGCATTGTGGTCTGGATTTGGAGGATTTCCATCTTAATCCAAATGCACCTGGAATGCCATTAACTATGATTCAGATATTCATAGAAAGTCTAGGTTGGAAGGGATTTCTGCAAATTGACTAATGCAGCCTTCTATTGAAAGCTGGGCTATCTCTGGCCTGTCAAGCTGAGTCTTTGATATTTACAGTAGGGGAAATTACAACATTTCTCCAGGCAACCTATTCCATCTACTAAGCAGCCTTGAAAACTGTAACAAAAATGCAACAGGCACTGCCCACCTGTTAACACCATTCTGTGTTGTAGAGGCATTTCACAAAGGCAAGCCAAGATCGTGGTGGTGTTTCAGTCTAGGGCGTGACTCCGGTTCAAGCCTATAAAACGCATTCCTGCATGTGCTGAAACACCTCAGTTTTCCCAGGAAAACCTGCTGACAGCTGAAGAAGTTCAGATCCCAGGAAGACTAGTTCATACAGCTAGTTTTACCATTCATAAACATCAACCTTTCCCACCCCAATTCATGCACTGTGACAATGTCCCAAAGCTCCTGTTAAATATTTCAGACAAATTTACTGTAATCAATTAGAATTAGAGAAGTCTTTGAGACTCCTGTTATATATTAGTTGTATTATCTTTTCTGTTTCTAAAATCCAGATGGAAGTGGGATAATAAAGTAACACTATTGTCTGCTAAATTAATCTGAGGCAAGTTTCCTCATAATGCTACAGCTTAAATCGAAATTCTTTGTAGCAGGTGTGAGGTTTTTTTTTCTTTATATTTTTTCCCTTGAATTCCACATTTGCAAAACAGAAAACTGAGGTAAAGTTACCTACAGTATTATTGTTATTTTGTAACATCTGAAAGCAGTATGAAATTTTGATTCTTGCAGTCAAGTCCCATTTTAACCTTATGAAGCTATATGTAGCAGAGTGGTAGGGTTTGTTTCATTTAGAGCTCTTTCAATTTGTGTTATGCTTAACCTAGTGAACTCTAGTTAATTAAGATGTTCCTATAAACAATTAAGCTTCTTGTAGGATCGTTAAGAAGATATAAAAATTTATGATGTAATAAAGTGTAATAAAATGATAAAGTGGTTGGCACATCATAGCAATTCATGTGCAGCAGCATAGGTGTTAAAAGAGACAAGTAAGCGAGTACTGTCTCCTGAACATCCTGTAGAATTGTGGATGCATGCTGCCCCACAAATCCATTGATGATTTGCACTCTCGAGTCCCACAGAATTTATCCTGCTCATCTGGGAATCAAGCAGAGAGCACCAGACACTCCTGTCTGAAGCTATGCCATGTAGTGAACTTCCTATGACCACATGGAAGGGAGCAAGATCAAAGATTTTATTGAATACTTTTTGAAAAAGCAGCCTTTGTGTCTTCATTTAGTCAGCTGTTCTACCACTCAATGACAACCCCCTCACCACCAACCCCCCCAAGAAGGGGAATTGGGAAAAGGGAAGAAGACCTGTTCGTTGAAATGGAAATGGATTTAATAAAGTCACAACAAAACCCCTAATATTGATATTAATACTAATACTAGTACTAATACTAATACCAATATAAAGTACCCAAAGTTCTACTCAGCCCAGGCAGTAGTCCAGAGCTGTGCGCTCCCAGCAGTGCATGCTGGATGTCAAGCACTGTGAGCACCATGGCTCCAGCAAAAGGGTGACAGTTACAACAAACAGGAGAGTTGGCCTTGGGAGAAGAATGATAAGTGAGACCCTCCAGGGGTGGAGGTCATTGAAGAAAAGAGACCACCTCCAGCAAGCTTAACCATTTATAGTGATCATGATGTTTATGGTATAGAATACTTCTGTCGGCCAGCCTGGGTCAGCCGCCCTGGCTTTTGCTCTTCCTGGCTTTAGCACATGGCTAAATCAAAACTGCTGAAGACTTTGATCACTACGGAGACCCACATACCATGGCTGGCCACATACAAAAACAAAGTGTCTTATCAACTTTGTTTTCACTGAATCAGGTGCTGCAATCTTCTCAAATATGCAGCTTTGCTGAATAGAAAACTGATTCTATTATTCTATTCCAGCAAAAGCAGGACACTCTAACATCTAGAAATAGGAATTCCAAGTGCTATTCAAAAATCATTGTTTTTATTGCCTTTGCTCCATCTTGCACATAGCAAGTCTAGTTTTTCATTACTGGATTCTCTCCTTAAGAAGGGAGGGTAAGACATCATTGTCCAACACATCTCATAGCATTTTATCCCATGGTTTTTGGTGTACTAAATGGGACGAAGCCTTCTGTGCAAAATGCTCAGTAATGATGGGCACTAAACAATAGTATGTTTTGAAATACCTTTGATCTAAAGCTCTCTGGGCATTTTATAGCTAGTCAAGAGAAATCACAGCTATAAAAGTGGCCTTACATGTATTTCTGAGATGCCAGTAAGTATCTGATGGTATTAATGTCAGTTTTGTGAGAGTACAAAAAGTGATAAGTAAATTAAAAGTTTTTCAGACAATGAAATGTTCACAATGAGAAAGGGTTTTACTTTGAAATGTGAATATAGCCCAACCCAGCAGAATAGGACACTATGCTTCAGAACGGGTCATAGTCTGTTTAGGGCTTACTGGGGACTGGAGCAGTTCTTCGCTGACTGCTTAATGGCTGGTCAGAGATGATCTCATCTGACTACATCCAAGGGACATTGGCGTATTCAAGACAACAGCTGTGAGGCAACCAAGTTGGGGAGAGGGAGAAAGATCTAACCACTTCCTAATTGTGCTAAGATGTCATGAAGGTGGCAGGGAAGAAGAAAAAAAATATTTTAATCTGAATGGACCCCCAGGAAAATCCAAGGAGGCATGGATGTGCACGTATGCAAGTCAGAGCCTGCATTTTACTCCCAGGGAAAATCTTACTCAACACCTGAGGATGTCAAATTTGCATGAGGACTGAACTCTTGACCCTATGATTATGTAAGTATCAGCTGTATACAAGCAAGGAAAAGGAAGGCTTTTTAATTTTATCTTGGGGCAAGTAAGCATCATATCCTTTCTGTCACTTGTGTCTTATAAACCTTTGAAACAATACTATTTGACTTGGATGCCCTAGTATTTGGATATTATAATTTGCTTTTACCTCAGCTTGACTTGTATTAAGGGTG
This sequence comes from Eurystomus glaucurus suahelicus, assembly GCA_032159205.1. Classification (NCBI taxonomy): domain Eukaryota; kingdom Metazoa; phylum Chordata; class Aves; order Coraciiformes; family Coraciidae; genus Eurystomus; species Eurystomus glaucurus. The sequence continues at coordinate 46,047 of JAVFHW010072381.1, forward strand.
ATCTCAGAGTAACCCAAAGCAAACACTACATCACAACATTCCTACTAATGTGGTAGGTTTTAGAACCAGATACTGGGTCAGAGTACCCACAGAGTGCATCTTCTCTGTGCTGCATTGGCTGCTTTGGGAATTGCTGCTGAAGGGAAGTAAAAAGGGATGGCACAGACAAAAGGGAAGGCTTTAAAAGGTGTTTACCAGTAATGAATGTTAATCAGGCAAGGTTCCTGGAAGCAACTGAGTAATGAAAAATATGCCTTAGCCTTCAGGGTCAAAAGGAAGTTATAACAGATGGATTAAAATGGTTTTGTCAGTAAAGGACAGGAAAAGCCATACTAGAGGTAAAATACTTTTACTTTAAAAGTCCTGAAGAGCTAGCCTTTGTTATCAATGAATTGTAGATAATTACTCTGCTAAAAATGCCTATATAACTAAAAAAAAAATAATAATATATATATCCATTATATTCTCAATTAATTTTAAAGCACTTAAAAGAACTAAATAATATAGAATATTATTGAATTGAATAGAAGGAAATGAGTATGTTTGGTATGCTAAAATTGTGGTTATTTTTTATATCCTATGGAACAACATAAAAATAACCCAATTATCTTACCAGTAAACTATAGCACTATGATTACAAGTCTCCTTTCCTTTTCTAAGTATTTATTCTCTACTATCTCCATTTTTAAGTAAAGAACAATATGGCAGTTCTGCCAGCCTTTAAAGATGTTCTAAGATCTGTGATGTGGTTTTGTTTTGGTTTATTTTGTTAGAAATTATCTTCAACTTTGCAAACCTCGACTTCACTTAACAGCTTTGGATTGAGATAAATACAGGAACCCTGTTGATTTTTATTTCAACATAGCACTCCTCTTCCTTTTTGCCTCATTCCCATGTAGCTAACATTTAAAATCTAAACTCTCCTGGATCTAGTCCTTCCAGTGACTTCGGGGTGAGGCAGAGATGCAGTTTCTATTTCCACAGCACCCTTCTTTTTATTTTCTTTATTTATCTACTCCTGTCCTACCTTTCTTTTGTTCTCACTTTATGTTTCTTTTACCTGACCATTCTGTGAACTACCATGTAGAAAATCAGAAAACTCTACCATTCTGAATGACGAAGTCACAGTCATGTCTTGCATCTGACTTTACGACAGAGCATTCTCCATTTTCTAGTGGAAGCTGTTGTTTTCATTGGTAGTCTCATTTACAGAAAGCTAGTATATGCATTATATAAATGCTGGCAGCAGAAAACTTCCTTCACAAGGTGAAAGTGTAACCCACATGGCAATTCTCTGAGCATGAGTATTCAGTGGATGGCAGCTTTTAAACTGAAAAAGAGTAATGGATTTGCCCTGTGTGCCAAAATCTACTAGTTAATGTCATTTTCATTAAAATTGAAAGGAATTTAATCTCAAAAGTTACTAGAGAAAAGGCCTGGTCAAGTCTTGGACTCGAGACGGGGCCCTATGTGGCCTCATCAAACCTCAGAGAAGTACTAAAGCCTACTTGAATAAATAGCCTGACCCTGAGCTGTGCCGATTGGCATGATGTAGATGAAAAGACATCAAAGATCACTACAGGACTGAGGATCAGCTTTCTCTGAGAGAAAAAAAAAAGAAGGAAGACAGCAAAAATATTCACAGAATACTTCCCTTCCTAGAGTAAATTAAGCAATGTTTAATTCAGCTAGTCCAGGAATGCACAGTATACCAAAATCATCTGAAAAACACACTGCTGCTGTCTGAGGTTTTTTCACCAATGACCAGTTTGAGGACAAAACAGAGAACTAGCATTTCTGATTTCTGACTGTCTTTGAAAGAAGGTGACAATGATTTGAGACAAACTTTGTAATATTATTATATTGTGGTTTTTTAAATTATTGTAACACATGAGATACTGAAACAAAAGTAACAGAATAAATGGAATAAATAATAGCTTTAGTCTACCATGACAAATGTCACCTTGGTGCCCCTTTTAAGAGCAAAATGGTTATGAGAGGGTGGACTGTATTTCCCATTGATATTGCATCTGGTCTTTTGATCTGTTGGACTGGGTATAATAAGAGTATTTCTGCTAGCAGTATGATAGTTGTTATTCTGGCATCAACGACAAGCATGAAAGGCAAAATGCAATATCAACATCTTTTTACTGCAGACTGGCTTAATTTCTTTCCTCATAGGCTAAGATACTTCTGACAGAAAAAGTGGGTGGAAAATAAAGTGGGTTTCTTAAATTATTTCCCATAAAGTTCAAGTAAATTATTTTTGTGTTAAAGCTAGTGAAATACCATGATTGCCTTCATAGTATAGTATGTTTCTTTTAATACAACAAAAAATAGCAAGAAACCAGTTCAAGCACTCAAGAAAGTCTTGATTTTTGTAGTCATCTTACTCCTACATTACTTAAAAGCCACAAAATCCCAATTCTCCTTAAAAATATCGACTATTAAGATTTTAATAAGATTTTGTTTCTCACCATATGGACTATAGAAAGGATCTTAACTTTTAAAATGAAAAAAAAAAAGAAGGAAAAATCTAACTGTTATCTGATTGCCTGCTTGAGGCCTAGGAAATGGCTTATCCCATTTAAACGATTTATTTTTTGTTTTAGAAAATAAATCCCCATCCAAGCTGACAAAATGAAAGCCAGTCTTCAGCTAAAACCAAATTAGAACTGTCTAGTTATTAAAATCCCTTAAAATGCCCAGAGATTCACACCAGCAATAACCCATTCTCCATTATGCACAGCAGCAACAGAGAATGCTGCCATCTCTGCAGCTTTTGGCTTCAGCCTTAAAAACCCTGATAGCAGCACAAGGGTGCAGGGTCAAGACTCGATAAGCCGAACTTTTGCCAACAGAAGCATTTATCTTGCAACAAAAGAACGTCTCTGATTAATCTATTCCTATATTGATAGTCCTTCTTCTGGTAACTCCAAGAGAAGAAACTGAACTTGTAGGAAACCTTTCCTTTCAAGATGTGTGCAGCTCACTTTAGGTGAGTGACAAAAAATTTAAGACAGACAATGGAAGCAGGAAGAAAGACAACAGGTCAGCAGTTGCTGAGTACAATAATACTGTGGTGGCTGTATGCCCTCTCCTCCTCACTCTAAGAATTCCAACACTTTAAATGGCAGTTATTAACATGAATTACCTTTGCACAGATTAGTCAAGTACAGCATGAGAAGACTGCAGTTCTAAGCTATTTTTGATCTATTCAGTTAATTATGATTCTAGGTTATCAGGACTGAATAAGCACAGTACTTCCTGTTGGAAACACCTATTCTTTGATAATTACATTCAGTAAAGCACTACATCATGTGTCAAGGAGCTGAGTTGAAATTTATTAATAAAAATCAGAAGGAAACCTTTTAATTAAAGCAGCAGGAAATACTATTTGCATTCAAGGAACAACTTCTGAAAGGACTGTGCTAACGGTTTAAAGAAAATCACTGCTGAACAGCAACCTAATTCAGTCACTTTGAAATCCAGGCACTACGATGCAATGAATTGATCAGTTTCCTGAATGCCGCCCTCAAAATCCTGGAAAACAGCTAAGATCAAGAATTCCAGTGGATACATCAGAGTCTTCTGGAAGTAATTTATAAGCCTGTGCTTTGAGTACGTATAGGAAACATATAACTGACTTGCCTCACTCAGCCATAAAATATAAGTATTCCAGGTGAATGTACACAAAGTGTACTAAAAAAAAAAAAAGAATCAAAACATTCTTCACTTCGTACAGTAGTAAAACAAACACTTTCTAATAATATATAGCTGTATCAAGTTTTCTGTTTGAAAACTTAAACACTCAGGTATGGGAGCAGGTGGTGTATCCTTAATCATCACTATCCCCTTTCAACTTCTTGGATTTGTAAATCAGGGACATTTCTGTTATACACACTGTGGTGATCTCAGATTACTGTCATATATTCGATTTTGAATTCAAGCACCTCACAAGGAAGAATTTATCAGGAAAATCTGATTACATTCTTCTAAGATGTACTGGTTACAAAGAAAATGCAGGATGCCCATATGCTAGAATCTAAGTGCTGGACTCCTAATTTCTATTACTCAACAGGAGGACGCTCTGGAAAATGGCTAGACATGTCTTCCATATCTGTGGATCAGCAAAACCTCAGATGCTGATTCAACACAAAGCCTGAAGCATGCCTGAACTGTACAAATTTTGCAAGGTTTAGCAAACCTTCCAAGAAATGTGAGTCTGCTTATATTGTGACTGAAGATATCTTTCTGGGAATTACAAGGAACAAAAATAAGCCGTGTCCCTAGAGAATAGCTTAATCAAGACTGTAAAGAAAAAAAACCCACAAAACACACAAAGTAGTGACGGATAAATAAAATGGAAGATCTGTAAGTGTATTTTGATGCCTTTTCTAGGATCCGGGCATTCTAATCCCTCCTTTCTTTCTTTAGCTACTTACCCATGGGAAGAGAGGTTCAACTCACAGATCATATATGCACACTTTTGTTGAGCCATATAGGATACACTCGTTTCATTCTGACATCCAAGCTCTGAAAGTCTGATGTTGGCATGTTTCAGTTTTCATTAGACTCAGCAACTTATTGGCTGATGCTTCTTTGCAATACAAACTCTTGCATTTCTGCTAAGCCCTGCTAGAACTATGATTTCCTGGAGGCTTTGAGCTGTACACAGGCTGTTGAACTCTAGTGGCACTTGAAGCTATTGCCAGAGTAACAGACCATCACTTTTTCATCCTAGAAATTGCTGTAAAAACATCACATGCATGCACACACAGGCACAAACCCAGAATGCATGCACATGCATGTACAGACGAATAAATATCACTACTCTCTATAATACTCCAGTTCTTAATATTTAAAGATACTGGGAAACATGGATAGAATATAGAAGACAAGCCCAGAACAGACATTTCTTACCATGTGCCACCCAGCCATGTTTACACTGATCACAGGTTCTCAGGTTAATCTTCCCTGGCTGAAAACATTCACATGTGCAATTTACCAGTGTACAGCGGATGGCCTGGAAAAAGAAACAGAAAACACAGTTAATGTCTTTCTTCCTCCTTGTACAAATTTGTTGTGAGGGCTAGAGGGGTATTAACTGTACAGCAAAAACCAGCATTATAACATTCAATGTATTGCTCATTCTTTTAAGTACAGATTAATTTTATTTCAAAAACATAGATCAGTATCCCTGAGCAATGACAACCAAAATGCTTATTCAACAATAACACAGTCTGTTGTCCCATGGAGATGAATACATTCCTAAAGTCTTTAAAAGAATTGCTCTATTTCCTTTAGGGAAAAAAGTGGTAGGATGACGATTCTGTAGGTGTTCCACAATTTCCTGGTTTTGCATCAACTGCCTGAAGGAAAAAGTTCTTAGTGATGTCTTACCATAGCAGCATATCAGCTTGATAAAAACCAAGAGTAAAATGAGGAAACAAAAACACACAAAAAGGCACACTACAGATCTCTTTCCCCTTCCCCATGACATCCATATTTTCAAGTTTCCTTTGGGTGATTCACGTAAGATATAAATTCACTACAGAAAGAAGTCATAGATTTTATGTGTTCCAAAACAGGATAAAATGATCAAGGTACATAGTAGGACTAGTTTATAAAATGTCCTGTACCTCTCCTTTGCACCTATCACTTTTTCCAATACCTAGGCATAACCCTTTACCTCTTATCACTCCCTATTTGTCAAATCTGTATTTCTCTGTTTTGCAAAAGATTAAACTATTTCAAAGCAGCAGGGCAAAAAGCTCCAGTCCCATGCAGAGATCTAAAATTTGCTTAAGTAATATACCTTATTAATATCTCATCTCCCTTTTAAAAATTATTTCAAAAACTACACACGTTTACTTTGACAGAGGCTAGCTACATCCACAGAAAAGTTAATATAAATTGTATGATACTCTTTTTAATGTGTAACAGACATATGTTTTTAAATAGTGTAGAACATGACCTGTGCACTTCAAACTACTACTAATAAATTTATGGCATGCATTTAGATGTAATTTGCATGGAGATTTCTGAGACAGAGAGGCTTATTCTGATCATTCACAGATTAACAATCTACTGTAACTACCAGAGCTGCCAGGAAAAGATACCCCTATAGATTTAGATGCAATCAATGACGACTTGGGGGCTAAGGTGGGGGAAGAGTGCTTGGTACCATCACCACTGAGATACTGAAGAATTATGAAGCTTCTTGCCTTTTCCAAACAATTAACACCCCCCTCACACACACTTTTCCATACCAAAAAAGTATTATCTTAACTATACTGACTTAAAGAAAATTACATTCAATTTTAGCTTGGCCAAGCTAGTTGCTGACAATGAAAAAGGTTCACAGTTATTTAAAATGCTTTATCTCTTTATTTATTTATCTGCATCAGGCAGCCATTTAAAGCCATTTATAGTTCATGGATCCACTTAAAATCTGTATTTCTCTGACAAATTTGTGGTACAAGAGTCCTTTCTTTCTCCTATCCTATCTGTTCTTCTACTATCTTTCACTCTTATAAACCTAGTGAGGAAAAAAATATCCTGCTTTATTATGCCTGACTCTTCAGGACCTCAGTCCCAATGTCACCTGTACAATTACTCATTAGGTATGTTATAAAAAATTGCTGCATGTATGCATGATTAAAATAATTAGTAATATGAAATATAAGGGTACCAAAGAAGCGCTGACAGTGCAAAAATAATATATGTGTTTGTGGGTTATGAGAAAAAAATTCTCCTGAAAGGTCCTGTTTCATGTTCAATAGTTTATTGACTCAGTAATATATCAGGTCTCCACTGGTCAGTAATGGTGTTCTTTCTCTAATATGTTCATTAATTAATGAACTCAGTAATTAATTGTACTGCAAGAAGAAAGGCTTTCAAAATAGTATTCTCGTTTTACCATAAAAGGTTTTCTCACATTCACCACCTTTTTAAAATATCTGCACAATGTGACAGACATGTGTTGTATTTGATGTTATTTTGCCTTGTTCTTGTGTTACAACACACATAATAGAAGTAACACAGTGTATGTACTCATACTAGAGGAAACTGTGTCATTTGGTAGAGTTGCTTTATTAAGGCTCATCAGCATTTCCATTACAACCCTACCTATTTTTGGCCTAGAGGTTAACAGGCTGATGGTAAAAAATTGGATTCAGCTTGAACCTGAAATACATTTCAGCCTAAGATTGGGTTTTACTACACACATTCAAAAATGATCCATTTAGCTATTATAAATTATAAGGGGGGGGGGGGGGGGTAGAATTTAGAGGTTTCATATTTCTTTTCCTCTTCTCTGGGTTAAAGAAAGTCTTAATGGTATAAAGTGTTTAAGGAGATTAACTAACTAGTAAGATCTCTATCTTTTATACATACTCCCCTCCTATTCACACAAACTTTTAAGAAATGTGGAAATGTCAGCTTGTTCCTCAAATAACTAAATCTGAAAAGTCTTCAAGAAGAGCTAAGCTCTTTTTATAAAGTAATATGGATTGGAATGAGAAACTCCAAAGATAGGTAGCATGTCCAAAACATTCAGTCCGACCTTACTTGGCTTCTTTTTCTGCAAAGGGTATGTTGATACCAAATTGTAATCTGGTTTTAGTAGTTTCCTTTCCCATTGCTGAGAATCCCATGCATACCTCTGAGTGATGGGGACAACCCCTCAAGCTGCAAGATGCTCATTTGGGAGTGGAAAAACTCATACTCTGGTTTACATTCAGGCACGATCTTGGGCAAATTACTTTGTTAGCCTGATGCTTACATTCCCAAAACAATAACCAGACACAAGGATAGTAAAGTGCTGCTGTCAGGGTAAATGCAGCAAAAATTGTGAGGCACTCTATATAGTGATGGAGGCCACTGAAAACCTCAAGTAGACTTTAGTCTTTACTTCAGAGGCTCATTTTTCACTTTAGTCAGCTAATCCAGAACCATTGCAACTACCTCAGATCACTACAATATCCAACTTGGAGCCACCGTAACTTGGTGAAGATTCAAGATACCACAAATAGTGTGTGTTCCTGCACACACCAATGGAACATTGACATTCAATAACATGAGAAAACATTGTCTTTAAAGACCTTCACAATGCAACAAACATAGGTACTGAGCCTTGCATCAGAATTATTAACGGTATCTTTCTACTTATGTATGCATTTACCTTGGCATATAAGTGACTGACAGTTTGTGCAGCAGGCTCAGGTATGATCCCAGAACAGCAGCAGGAGAGGAACGTGGCAGAGATTCACCTAAGAATCCAAAGCTGTAATGCAGACCCTCCATTCCCCAGCAGCCGGATTTTAAGGTAAAAAGAGGATAAAAGTACAGTAGCTGCTGCACTTGTAGGTAGCAGCACACATTAGTGTAACAGTGGTTGGACATCTGTTAACTGTTTAATTTGGGGTGAGGAGAGGGATAATAAGATAGTAGGTGAGCATGCAGTAGCTAAATACTGTAGCCATTGTTCAAACCTGTTCAAAAGTAGGTATAAAAGTCCACGGGTGTAGCAATGCTAAACTTTTGCTGGAAAATGCTTTTGAAAGAGTACTGCTAGGCATTCCAGAAGTCATGCACTACAATTCTGCCTTCACAACATATTGGTAAAATGTTTACATAATGGGAATATGTGTACTACACTGTTTTGTTGGGAAGGGAAGAGAAAAGTTTCCCAACTAAGGTTTTCCTCAGAAACTCCTTCAAGAAAGACAGAAAGAAAACAGAAGGAAAGGAAACCTTGCGTAGTGAGAGGAACAGTCAAATCAGCAGGTACAGGCTCTCCCTGTACCAACTGATAGGCAGCTGTGTATTTAGATGACAATTTGCAGGTAAAGGCCCTTAAAAAAGCACCAAGGTTTTCTACAGCTTCTTGAAAAGTGCAATCATGTTCTACCACATCAATGGTCTGCAGATAACAGGAGTTGCCATCTATTTTCATACATCCCTTCCACTAAGTCCCTAACGTAATGCTCCTTGCATTTCTAACAACACTACAGCAGCCCTTGAGGACTTGTGGAGGAAACTGACCGAATTTCAGTAGAATTGTTTTAAATAGTTTACACAACCAATGCTTTAAATCCTAAAGCACTGCTAGTAAGGATTGATAACAAAATACGCATATACAAGAATAAATTAATAGTTTTGTAATTGACACTGAAACATTTTAAAATATCTTGCTGCTCTCTTTTAGATCTTCCTGTAGAGCATCATGCAGAAAGAAGGGAACTTTGCCTAGTATTAAAGCATGTGGTCTAATACACCTATGCCTAAGTTATATGGTTAACATTAAAAAATGTTAGACCTGACTTCCGTGGGTTTCCCCCAGACCAAGGATACTCATTTAACATAGTCTGGGTGATGTAATTACATCTAACAAATAAATATTATTCACATCTTAATAGGAACAGCCTATAGCAGTAATGGAAAATCTATCTGTCTGCTTTGTAGGGCTTCCACAAGATAAGAAGCAGTAACCTATCATGAAAGGGATCATAGCATGGGACAAGGATGAGAACATATAAAGAGATATGATGCCTTCTCTGGAGTTCTAACAAGTGACCACAAAAGATGGAGGCAGTTTAAAACAATGCAACGTCCTAGAGAGACAGACAAGTTTCCCAGCTTCTTCTATCCTGAATTTTAATAGTAAATCTAACAAAAATCCTTAATGTAACTTGTGACAAGGCTCCAAGAGTCCTGTGAGGCTAAACAGCATCTTAACGAATTCTCAACTACTACATTCTATGCAGTGCCTAGTGTTAACAGAGCCTTGCTCCTAACGTCATTGCCTCATCTTTCTCAGCTATGAAAACATATTTAAGAAATTTCTCCTTATCAAGCTAATTATGATCTAAGGGATCACTGTGCACCTGAATACATGAAATAGTGTACACTCACTCCCTTTGCAGGAAAGTTCCATCTACCTGTCTAAAGCATCTATCATAATTTCTCCTACAGAGCTCACACAATCTAAACCTGCTGTTACCAATCACAGGACCATGAGGCTTAGGATTATTTGATCCAGTGTCTCTGAAATCTTTTTAGTGAGACTTCAAACCAGCAAATGGGTGCGTAAGTGCAGTTCCTTACAGCTGCATAAAATCAGTAAGACTCCGCATGAGTATGCACTCTGCACAAATGTTATTAGTGGTAAGGATGCCAGGGTTCTTAAACACACACATATACATATATGTATACTTAAAATTTAGATTTTTCATAATGTGGTAATTCACAAGGTCTATGCATTTTAGTAATAAGGACAAGAACTATTTAACTGACAATAAAAGATCTTGTTTATTATTTTAAAAACAATAAAAAGTTCTGGTGGTGTATGTTAATAAATTAAATACTTGGGAGAAATGATGGGAAGTATTGGAAAAGTAAAAGTAAAAAGCACTTTTTGCAAGCTTATGTCTCAACTTTAAGAAAAGCCTAAACCCAACATGTTAAATACCAGCTTTTCTTTCTGTTGTCAAACAGTTTTAATTCTCTATTATAAATACCCAATACCTAATTTTGAACCAATATATTATTAAAAGTAAATAACACTGTCATTGGAAGAATAATTTAAAGCCATAGAGTAGCTGGTCTTGAGACGATGGCACATCAAAATAATCAAAGTTAAGAAGCAAGAGGTTCAAGAGAAACAGAGAAATCACTCTTCTTTTCCTATATGTTGACTCACACGAAGCAGCAGACAACAGGTAACTCCTGCAAGTGTTCAAGCATGTTTTTAATGGAAAGTCTTCTCTGCCATTAAGTTTCTGTTTCTTTGTTATAAAGTAAAGAAGATAAAATCCGTCTATATAAATAGACACTATTGCTCAGCACAGGATTGCACACTACTACAGTTTTAGGTTGGTGGGGTTTTTTTCTTTCTTTTTCAAAGCACATATTACATATTCTGTAAGCAGCTCTTGGAAAATCTGTCACTTCTCTTCTTTACTACTTCAGGAATCCAAGTATTTTTTTTTGCTCCTGTCAATTAAGTATTTCTTTAAAAGACCACAGCATAAATTCTGTTGTGTATATGGTAAAAAGATCCCAATGAAATTATACTATTTTCAATAGTTGGCAAGTCAGGAGCACAACAGAGTTTGTTTTAAATTAACGCAAAGGAGAATCATTTGCATACTGACATTTAGGAAATGCACAAATGTGACCTGCCTATAGTAAGTTTGATATGGTAGGGAATTGCTGTGGTTTAACCCCTGCCAGCAACGAAGCCCCACCCAGTCCCTCACCTACTCCCCCCTTCAATCCCCTTCCCCCTAGTGGGAATGGGAATGGGGGAGAGGATCAGAAGGGTAAAAATGAGAAAACTCATGGGTTGAAATAAAGACAGGTTAATAGGTAAAGCATAAGCCACGCATGTAAGCAAAGCAAAACAAGCAATTAATTCACTATTTCCCATCAGCTGACAGGTGTTCAGCCATCTCCAGGAAAGCAGAGCTCCATCACACATTAACAGGGACCTGGGAAGATGAATGCCACCACTCCAAATGTGTCCCCATGCTTCCTTCTTCTTCACCCAACTTTTATGGCTGAGGATGATGTCATAAGATCATATTGTGTGGGATGTCCCACTGGGTCAGCTGGGGTCAGCTGTCCCAGCTGTGTCCCCTCCCAACCTTTTGTGCACCTTCAGTCAACTTGCCAGCGTGCTAGTTTGAGAAACAGAAAAGGCCTTGAAGCTGTGCAAGCAGTGCTCAGCAAGAACTAAAACTCTGGTGTGCTATCAACACTGTTTTCAGCATAAATCCAAAACATATCACCATATCAGCTACTATGAAGAAAATAAACTCTATCCCAGCCAAAACCAGAAAGGGATTTTTTTGTAATTTATAGACAGCCATACTACCTAAGTGAGAAGATCACCAAAGCTTGGATGTGGGCAATAAAAAATCTGCAGTGGTTCAACCTTCGGTTAGACTTTAGGACAACCTTCCATATTTGAGACCGCAAACTCGTGTTCTTATTGAATTGCTCACACATTTGACAAGAATTAGAATGGATACTGTGGGCCACCAAATACATTCAAAATTCACATTGGCAGATAATTGTACCTACAATGTTATAAGGCAATCACTAAAAGTCAGAGCTTGGGTATACTTCACTATTCATGAATTGCGTAAGCATTAAAAAAAAAAAAAAAGGAAATTTTGTTTTTCAAGAACAAGAATGGTTCAGTGTGTGTGTCACCCTGCCTCCTCTGCAGTAGTCTATAGCTTCTCACTGTGCTTCAGAATGTTCTGTTGTTGAAGCTGTACTAGTTTGAATTATAGAAAAATCACAGTCCATAAGATTGTACAGTTCATTTTAAGAGAAAATATTCCTTTCTAAGAAAAGTCACCAAAAAAAAAGGGAGAAAAAAAAGCTCCAATAAAATTAGAAAAGCAGGTAGATAGAAACCACTACACCTTTCCTAAGTTAATTTCCAAAGTATATTTTCACTTCTAAGAAGGAAGGAAAATTTGAGTGGAAGTGCTTGCAATACTTCCTACAGAATGAAGAGTATACATGCCAAAGTATTTCTGTCTCTGCAGAGAGTCCTACTGCCTCCATCATGTAATTCTCATACAAAAGACCCCAATTTTTAAACTCATGTACAATTTTATTATGGGCAATTCTGCAGAAAGAGGGGGAAAGCCTCGATTCTGATCCTGGGTATTCTAGTCCCACAGATGCACTCCGTGGCACCGGTTAAGTCACTTAACCACTCAATTTCTCAATGCCCAATGCGTGAAAACTGGGTGATCATATTATGTACCATTTTGAGAGACGAGACTAATGAACAGGTAAAGTGTGAGTAAAGAAGGTAAAGCAGAAACATGAAGCACTACTATTTCTTCTGCTGGCACAAATACTTAAATGGATTTCTTTTTCCCATTGTTAAAGGAATAATTTTAAACACAGGAATCACACAGAGAAAATAACATTAATTGATAGATGACCATTTTTAACTTCAATACCCATGGCCTAACAATGCATTGCCCAAAACAAACAAACAAACAACGGTAAGGGGGAATATACTTTGCATTTGAATAGTCTTAAACATCCATGCAATACAATGAGGTTTCCCATATCTCTCCCATT
>JAVFHW010072382.1:0-11185 GCA_032159205.1 Eurystomus glaucurus suahelicus
AATGATCCTAATATTTCTGAAGCTTAATATAAGCAGCAAAAATATCTCAAGAGCTGCTGTTCGCATCCGTGAAGGACTGTGTGTCTAGTTTGCAAGTGTTGTGTTTAAAATCTACAATTCTTTTCCATACATGTGTTGTATCTCTATGTGTAAAGGGATTTCTCGGTTATAAGTTAGCACAGAACTGTGATTTGGTTTCCTAGGCTTTGTTTAGAATGTCCTGTGGGAAGGGATTACCAATTTGGCAAATTAAATTGAATTACACTTAAGAGTTTTGTAATAAATAAAAGTTTCCATTGCACGAACTGAAATAATGAGCCCATTTAATTTAATATTAATTTTATCATCACAGAGATAAATCTCACTGTGATCTTTAAATTAGATTATGAGATCCTTTGTATTAAAAGTTATTATAGTTTCTAGTTAAGTGCCACCTGTTCACGCTAGATTTGTAATTGCTTGGTTATCTGTTTCTATCCAGTTCAGTGTGAACTTATTTTTTAAAAAGCTATTTTAAAGAGGTTTTGGGTTTCAAATATAATTATTAAATATTTATTTATACCCTCAAATATTAAGAAATAACATTTTACATAGGGCCATGCAGTGTCAATCTGTTTATCATTCTCTCAGTGCTTACTCTCCCCAATTTGTCTTAACTCATCACAACATCCTTGTTTGATTTAAGCTCTGAGCCTGTCAAAGCTGGTGCACACCTGCATAGATTTAACTGGAAGTTTGTAATTATTCCCTATTGAATTGCTCAAATAAAAATTCTGCAATTAAATAAGAAACTCAATATGGTGGTAAAGGCAAAAAGCCATCTGTTTAACTGCAGTGAGTTGCTCAGTTCTTTGGTAACTGACATGTTAGACAAATTTCTCCCCATTTACCTCTAACTGTCTAAAATGTTCAAACTGAGAAGATCTGCTTCTGCAAGCTCTTGGGAAATGCTTCATAGGCAGTCAGGAAAGGTGTTTCCAGTGCAGTTCTTTTGTGTCCACAGAAGAACTTGTCCGCACCCCTCCAAGTGGATCCTTGGCTCCAGAAGATGCTCTGGAGGCAGAGGAACACTTTGAAGCAGCAGATTGTGGCTGTCAGCTTCACATAATGGTGCCATCTCATCATACAGTATAAAAATGGGTGCTAATGGACTACTGACTTACCTTGAAAAGGGTTCAGTTAAAAAATGAACAAAAAACCAAACAAAAACTTTGGATAAGTTTTCAACCATAAGAACGCTTAGATATTTGCCTGTAGTGTAATTCCTATCACCTCAACTCTGATTATTGCCAATTTTTTGAGCTTCAGTTTTCCATTACAATCAAATACATTTAGCTATATAAAACATACAAATAATTCAACAATTTAATGAAGAGTAATGTTTCAAATTAAACATCTGTCCAGCTAATATACTGAAAAGTGTGTATAGCTTCTACCTGCTTAAAAAACAGAAAGGCACTAGTATTTGGAAAAGGTTAGAGAGAAAGGAAAGAGATGATCTTGAACAAAACCCAAAACACCAAAATAGACAAATCCACATTCTTCCTCTCCTTCCTCCTCAAAAAATAGTTTGTCACACTGAAGAAAAATAAGCATATATAAGGAAGAAGCAGCTGCAGTAACAACAAAATCCTGACTCCATGAAGAATCTGCCTGTGTTTTCTGACGTTTGTCACTTTCTTTAAAAAAAGATACTGTGGTTTATAAACTCACAAACCTGATTTCATCACTGACTGAAAGATGGCAGGAATTTTTTGACAAAGCAGGTTAGAATTTAAACATAATTTTTTTAAAAGGAGACTAAATATGTTACTGTTAGTTATGGTTCTTTTAGAAGGCTTTTGGAATGCAGTGACAGAAAGTTGCTGTGCTTAATACAACTTTTCTCCCCACTTTGTTTCACTTTTTGTGTGTATTAGAAATGCATTCACATTTTAAATTACATATACATGTTGGAGACATATGGAGAATCTTCAGCAGAGCATATATGTGTAAGGTATATGCATAAATAAAACATCTATATTTTGCCTATGTGTGTGTCAAGGTTTGCAGATCATGAAGCTGCATTACTAGCATTGCTATACTTGCATGTAAATATTTTACTATTCATATGACAAATATGTTAAGTAATTAACTTCTAAGAACTTCCCTTCCCATATATCTTCCTACATGGAATATATTTGTAAGGATGGGTGAGAATATGCTCATTAATATGATGCAGGTGTTATGCAGGCTCATCATGTGTCTCTGAAACACCCAGCATTTGAAGTCTATTGCCTCTTTTCTAATGACAGATACTCTCAACTTAAAGGCTCAAACAGTGGAGAGCCACTAGGTTCATAGACAAGCTGTTAGAGTGATAAACT
Source organism: Eurystomus glaucurus suahelicus (assembly GCA_032159205.1). Lineage (NCBI taxonomy): Eukaryota > Metazoa > Chordata > Aves > Coraciiformes > Coraciidae > Eurystomus > Eurystomus glaucurus. The sequence goes on from JAVFHW010072382.1 coordinate 2,367, forward strand.
CTCCCTCTTGTAAAACGTTCTTGCCCATGTTTGATTTTTCATCCCCTGGTTTCATTTTCCAGGCAATGGATCTTATGGCACCCTTTCTCCTAGGTTAAAAACCTGATCACTGTTAGAAATTTGTTCCTTGTGCACATGCTTGTAGCTTCTGATCAAGCCATGTCTGAAACTTTTTTCTTTCCGTTGAAGGGAATGAACTCATTAAATCTCTGGCTGTGTAAAATATCTTTGAGAGGTGAAGAGCACCTGAAGCACTTTTCTGAAACCTTCCCATTTTAAAATGAACTGGACAACATATGCAGTATGAAATGGTTATAAACTTGCCTTCTACATTTTATTTTCTTTCTTAGATATCACCTTGATATAGAAAAAAAAAACAACACAGCAAACAAACCCCAGTATTCCTAGTGAATGGTGAAGGTTTTTTTGGTTCTTCTTACTCAGTTAATTTTAAAGATATCCCTTTGGTACTATAAGAGTTTTTATCAATGAAACTAAACATGTCTCTTTAAATGAAGTTCATTTTATTTTCTTTAAAATATGATCATATTTTAAAATATTTTTAATTTGTTTCTAAATTTATATTCAATTAAAAATAATTGCTATCAAGTAGCTTATGTTTGTTTCTTCTTACAGTCACAGCTGTGTTCTTCTCTGCTTCAGTTTTCTAAGGAATTTGCTCAATCTGCTAGGCAAATACCTATGCATATTAAAAGTGTAGCCCACACTCCAATTAACCCTCTATTCTTTAACTATACTAACATTGAGGATAACTGCCACAATGAGATGAGTTGCACAGTCAAAAACATAAAAAAGAGGGACTTAGGAAACAGAGAGCTGTCTGAGTACAGAAAGCAGGTGATGAGAAATCAGAGGCAGCACCACTGGTACCCTGTATAATACTTGAGTGTGCACACACACACAATGTCCATTACTCCTGCAATCGTAAGTTTTGGTTTGCAGACAAGACAAGGATTATAAGTATTAAGGAAATGATATGTATAATTATATACAAATATACGTTTTCTCTTTTTGTAATTATGTTATATATGCATATATATCTTTAGAATATGCATTTCATATATATAAGAAATAGTGTACATATTACACTACTAATATGGCTATATGCAAACATTTCATCATCTTAAAAATCCTATTAAGAAATTATTATTAGAAATAATAATTAGAAATAATTAGAATAATCAGAAAAGTGCAGGAATTTAAAAATAAGTTTCTCAAATGTTTAAACTTTTAGTGACAATTAGTATTTTCACCAAAGGAAAAAATGTATCTTACAGTTGATTCATATTTTATTTCAAACAATTCTAGATAATCCTTTTACCTGGAAAACTATCATAAAGTTGGTTATCATATTTTTAAAAAATGATAAAGATGTATTTGTGATTTCCTAGATGAGACTAAATACAGACTTTTCTGTCTCCAAGAAAGGGGTAACATTTAGTCAACACTGAATTCAACAAATCGTTCAGTTGTCCATTTCAGGACATTTCACATTTAAAAGACACCATTAAAAATCTGTTTTTACCAGATAGTTATGTTTCTCTCTCCACAGATCAGTATATAAATTGATATGTACCTCCATGTATACATATGGCTCATATGTACATAATCATATATATATATAAATATACATATTTATGGTAACATACTAAATATGTAACAACGGAGTTTGAGGTTTAGAGGAAAGAATCAGTAAATACTCTAGTGAGGGGTAAAAGGTGAATTCTCATATTCTTCTTTAATACAGTACACTAACTGCAAGATTATTTTCATTTCCTTCAGTGTTAGGCTAAAATGTTTGACAAAAGCTGAAGATGAAAGATGCTAAAAAAAATGCCCAGAACAACCTGTAAGAGATTTGGACAAAGTACACAGAGAAATATCAAGTTTGTTTAGAGTCCAGTATAAGAGAAGGCCAAGAGAAGGAGAAAGGGGCAAGAAAAAGATACTATCTTTGGTGAGAGTAAAAGATGAATGCTAACAGAAAGGAAACAAAATAAGGAGTAAATAAGTGGTTCTAAGACAAATGATATAAGATGTGGATGTACTGTATACCATCCTGCAGGAGATAACAGATTATTCTAAAGCCAAATGAAAAGTGTTTCTGTGAGCAGAAAAATTCTGCATTACGTCTTCAAGAAAGGAAATTATATATAATGTAACATGGTTACATCAAAAAGCTTTCATGCATGAGTTCTGAATGATATGTCAAAATACAAGACAAAGAAGTGGAAAAATCAATGTCAGCCACTATGGCAAACAACAGAGATCCATCAGTGATCTGTTTAACTGTTTCAGTGAAGGTCAGGAAATTTCACTGAGCAACCTCTCAGCCAGAACTGGGAAAACTATAAACATTGTTGCACAACAAGAAGAAAATTAAAATTATGTTCTCTGACATTGTTTCAAACTGGAATAAAAGGCTCTTATTTAAAAGCTGCATATAGAATAAATCATTCTGTCTTTTCTCTTGTTAAGTGCACTAGAAGATGGGCCAGGCTCTCCAGAGATGAGTAATCATCAGAGCAGGGCAAAAAGCCTTATGAGCTCTTGCAATGTTGTTTCTGATCATAGTTCAAGCATAGAGATTTTTAGCCTCTGAAAGAAACTATGTCCACAAGTATTTTTTCAGAAATCTTTTTTTTTTTAATAAAAAAAATCTTTCTACTTATCTTTTCTTTCCTCACATTTTCCCCTTAGAAACAACAACATAGGTGTGGTAGCAGCTGTGTAATTAATAACAGCTTCTCCAAATTTCACAAATAAATTGTCGGAGCTGTAAACCTCTAGGCTCCCCTCTTTGACTGTGAAACTTTTAGACTCACCTAATGGTAATAAAATTGAACAGGTGGTCTTGCCTGTCTATACCTAAATGTTTCTGGCCTCTGCTATACACCATCTCCTTTTAGAAACATGGCACCAAGGTAAGGGAACTCTGCCAAAGAACCTTGAGGTACATGTGCAAAACCAAATTGCCCCATCTGTGGTCAATAAATCCCATGTGATCTTATCCCTTGTTAGCTTCTCACATGATCTCAGTTTTCTCATTAATCATGAAAATCTCTCTAAGATATGCAAAAGTATTAACACCAGCAACATGGCATCAGTTATTACTTTCCTGCTCCTTCCTACCCAGATTCTCACTGAATTCCAAAATTTATATTTGCATTCTGCAAGTGCAATTTTGCGTACTTGAAAAATGGCTCCTCAGATCATTTGGATTACAGAAGAAAAAATGAAGTTGAATAGTGATCTGCTAACTTCATTGACTTGAAACGAATAATTAACAAGCTCTATGGAAGTTATAGCCTCTACAGTGGCAAATTTATCACTGTTGTATCAATTTATTTTTTTTTTTTATGAAAGACAGAAGTATTTTATAATTGAATAAAATTGTTTGTTATTATTGGATTTTACTGTAAATGGCATTTCACTGCTTTTCTTTCTGACATTAGGCAATTAGATGCCACTTCCATGATATTCAGAAAAAGTAAGAACAGGAGCTTCTCTAACCATACAAATAGTTGAAGATTATTAGCTGTTCTGTTTTGGCTTTTTACTTTAGTTTTGTTAGGTTTGGTTTAGTTTTTAAACCCAGACTTGACATTTTTTAACTAGGATGTAATTAAAACTTGATGTGAATTCCATATAAAATTTTACACACTGCCTACATCTTATGCAAACACTATGAGAGAATATATGTTGACATCTTTTAAAAGATTTATAGTTACAAATTTGTGAAACACAAATGCTCCAAAAGCCTGGAATAACTTATGTAGATCACTAGAAAAAATGACAGTAAACCGTCATACCATTTCATGCTATTTATGTCATGAATTTTTGTGTTGGTTTAGTAAGAGCTGCAGCTGTGGGGTGGCCAGAGCCGTGTGGCCGTGCTGCTCCCCGCCCCCTCCCCTCTGCCGTGGGTCATGGACAGAGAAAGAAAAAAAAGTTTTAAAAGTGCCTTTTTGAGTTGAGATGAGGAAGGTTTAAAAAAAAATAAAATATATATATATATGTAAAACAACATATAATAAGCACTTGCAGTTAACAAGAACAATATTAACAATGAGAAAAGAGCAATACAAAAAAAAACCAATACCAGAACAACAGCGAGGGACCCGAGCCCGGTGAAGTCCAACATGAACTGACCCCCAACGGAACTGGCCCCGGGGCATGATGCCAGCATGGTATAGAATAACCTGTCTCTACACAAAATTTACCCTGTCCTGGCCAAACCAGGACAATTTTGTAGGAAAAAAATCCTTGCATAAATATTTTAAAGTGGCCTTTGAATATATTGGTCCTACTCCTTTGTTTCATTCCTCAACTTGCAGTGGTATACTATTTGAAATTATGCCTCTACCATACTGAAGATGGTATTGGATGACTGTACATGAGAGTGAAGAAATAATTGCATTTGCATGAAGAGAAAAAATTGGACACATCTGCACATTTATATGTGGTTGTTGATGCCACATAAATGACAAGTGGATATGCATTCAGTTCTTTGATGGGCTAATAACCTCCTGTTCTCATTATCATATACAGAGTAGTATGAAGATTTTATTAATGCTTATGTCATTTGTCTTCAACTCTTGGGACTCAAGAAATATGCCAGAATTGCACCTACATCCCTTTATACTGTTTTGCTGTGTAATCACCGACTGTATATGCCCCCTATTTCCCATGTGTTTTTCTCTATCATGCCATTCTGTGCTACTCTGTAGATTCTTTGGTAAAAGGCATTTTTTTTTGCACTGTGCATGAACACTGACATTGTACACTGAATGAGATCTCTGGATATTACGGTGGTGCAAATAATAATAGATTAAATATCCTCTTTATTAAGTAGGGATATATTTTTAGAGTAATTAACATGATTCTTAAAATTTAGTTTTTCTTAAGATATTTGCTTTGTGCCATTGGAGGCTTACTTTCTCTATTTACCTTGCAGCAAAAAGCCACAGCTGAATCTTCCAGTACAGTATCTCATTATTTTATTGGAACTAATGTTTCGATGCAAATTCTGTACCCACAGTGCTGTCTGTGATCTTGAGCAGATTCCTGGATCTACCTTAGTCATGACTGGAGTCTTAGTTTCCCCACTGCTGGGTTGAAGGATATGTACAGGAGTTGGTTGTGCTGGTTCTTATGTGACTAACTTAGTCCTTGATAGCACCACTTCAGCAATACAAAAAAAAAGATTTGTGGTACCCTGAACAGAAAGTAACTGAGATCAGGACCAGAATCCTATATGGTGCCTGGGAGATGGAAGATTTCCAGTGCTGTAGTTAAATTAATAATCTCTAATAATGCCCTCACTTATAAAATATGCTTGCAGTAGGAAGTACTTCACTTCAAAAGCAATGGACTCTCTCATTCATCTCTCACTGTGTTTAGAAATAGATCAGTTTTCATCCATGCCTTCTTAGGACATTGGTATTCTCCAGTATACTCACTTAGAAGTAGCATCTTTTTTTTCCTTCTTCTTTTCCTGTTTTTTGTTCTTTGCTTAGAAGGGAGCTGCTATGGCAAATAATGGCAGAAAATATTGAATAATATTTCTACATTATTTAGTTATTGCAGCAGGGAATTTCATTCAGAAAGATGGCACATTTCTGTCACTCAATCTCATCTTTTTTAGGAGTCCTAACAGTTTGAAAACAGTCCTCTCCCAAGAAAGAGACATTGAAACAGTTGCAAGTCTCTGTATAGCAGACTTCAATTTCTTTCTTTTCTTTTTGTGAAATAATCAGCAAACTCTTGTGAAAGGAAATCTTGTGGTCACAGGTGCTTTATTTTATTTTATTTTATTTTATTTTGTTTTATTTTACATAGCTTTTGAAATTAAGGTCATTCTTTCACCTACTTTAAGTCTTATTTTTTTCTAAATTAATATCCTTTGTATTAACAGCTGGAAGATAATTTTTTAAAAAATTATTTACCACTAAGAATCACAAGATTTCACAAACTGTGCCTTAAATTTTAAGGAAGAAAAAAACCCAAACAAACCAGGATATCTGTAATGAAACCTCAAAGTAACTACAGTATCAGACAAGAGAATGTTCTGCAAAATCATTACACTGAAGAAGCAGAAAGTATACCTTTAACTGGATAGCTTTATTGAAATTTTATTCAACTGCTTTCTTTATAGGCAGAATATGATTCTGATATTTCAAAGTGTGCAAAAAGTCATGAAAAAATTATAAGTCTGGTCACTCTATATAGGATAATGAATATTGTGGCTCATAAAATCATGGGAAATGCATCTAACAAATTGGGGAAAGTTATGCAATTATGCAGATTTCTGGAGCAAGGAGCAAGTCTTTTTATGGTTCTGCTATGCATATATTTTGCTATGCAGATTACTGTCATGCAAATATTGACCTATTTGGTTTTCTGTTCTAATTGAACAGCTGGAAATATAATTTTTAGGTCAAGGTAAAAAAGGACATATCAGCTTGAACATATCAACTTATTGGAAAGGATTCATGACTTGTTATCGCCAACTCAGGTACAACATTTTTATTTCTCTCGATTTATTTTGCCAGTTATATTGAGTGTAAATATCTGTCTGTGCATCAGTAGAAGTAATAAAGAGTATTAACTCATTAATGCTTACTAACTGATGCTAAACAACTGTTGTAGATGAGAATGATGTTTAAGCCATTAGCCATGCTAATTAATATAAAGAGAAGGAAAAAGTCTTATACTAGGGGAATATGACTTGTCTTCATTAGGGTGAGTGAAACGGGACTTTGTTTTTCTCTATTGTATACTGTTGTAAGGCAGATTAAACACAAAAAAAGTTAGTAGTAAAGTCAATCAACAGTCATCTGTATTGTTTTGAGTGGACCTTCCACGTACGCAGAAGTGTTGGTTTTGGCTTCTGAGAGCTCGGAAGTCTAAAAGTTTTGTAAAGATAAAAGTACGGTTTAATTGACATGGAATCAGTGTCAGAGAAGTTAAAGTAAAAATTTATCTTTGATTATAAATAAATAAATACTTTAATATGGTGACCAATAGTAGTTTAAACCTCCTTGTGGGTCTGAAGTTTTGACAGCAGGAGGATCACAGCTTGATGATCACTGTTCAGTGTTTCAGATTGGGTAACTGAGCTGTCTGCAAGAATTTCTTCTATACTCTTTCTAATAAGCCGATATCACTTTTGATTTCAATAAATTTTTATTCTTAAATGATTTATACAAAGTGCAACTGTCAGAATGTAAAATGAGCATGATCTAACTTTATGGGCTAAATTGTCAAAGAGTATGTGGGGAATTACGCTCACCAATGCTGCTAACAATAACGTCAGACAGGAATCTCCTTGTTTACTGCTTTAAAGATAGTGTTTTATGCTTGTCATTAACTCAGTTGTGGAGTCTTTCCAAACTAAATGATGACATTTTAAAATACTGCATGAATAATTCCAGGAACAGGAAAGATGCTTTATTTAATCAGGTTTGATAATATATATATTATAATAATATCTGTAAGAAAGGGAAGGACCTTTTATCCTTGGAAGTGTTAGCACTGTTGTTTCCCCTTATTAACTTTGTTACAGAGTTATTAAATAATTTATGTTTGGAGTGACCTATGAAGGGCAAATACCTTGCTGAAATAAGGGACCAACGCTGATAGAGATTGGGCAGGGTAATGTCCTGTCTCATTTGAGTATCATCGAGAATGACAATCCTCTGGGAAGCTGCTCCAGTATTTCATTACCCTCACTGTGAAAGTTTGTTTTCAAGCATCTTACCAGAATTTATCCCACTGTAACTTGTGCCTGTTGCTGTTCTATGTACAGCTACAACAGGGTTAATCTTCACAAGAAGCTGGGAGACACCATAGTCGAAATAGCCAACAGAACCAGCTAGTGAGATATTCAACACGATACTTACCTCATACCCACTGTATATGGAGAGGGCTGGCCCAGGGCAACTGCACAGGTTTTGAGCAGGAAAAGCCAGGGAAAGCAGCGTTTCTGGGTGCAATGAGTGTTGTGGTTTTTTATCACCCACTTTATGTACTATTTCATTAGCATTATTGTTATTACTATTGTTTCTTCTCTCTTTGTGTTGTTCTATTAAACTGTCCTTATCTCAGCCTATGGGGTTTTCACTTCTTGATTCTCCTTGCCATCCCACCAGCGTGGGGATAGGGGACTGAGAGAGTGGCTGCATAATGCTTAGTTACCTGTTGGGCTTAAATCTCTACAGTTGCCTCTTACCCTAGCACTGTACATCTCGGAAGTGTTTGGGTCTGTTTCCCATCTACCCTTCCACTAGGTACATACATGTAGCAATAAGATTCTTCTTTAACCTTCTCTTCTTGAGATCAAATAAACCAATATTCTCAGCATTTTCCCATACACCATGTGCTTTTGCCCTGTAATTACTTTTGCGGTCCCTCAGTGGGAAGCTCATAGTACACGATCATTGGCTAAAAGAAGTCCCACATTGAATGTCTGAGATCTTCCTCTGTTACTGCAAATGAAGCTGGAGTGACAGAGGAGAAAAAAAAAATCCATCATTAAGTTATTAAACCATTCAATATACATAGTGAAAGCAAATACCTATGTATGTGTATATACATATATATTATTATAATTAAATACATATATATGATAGAGGTTTTGGCAATGCATTGCTTTTATTATAAATCGAATCATAGAATCATAGAATGTTAGTGGTTGGAAGGGACCTCAAGAGATCATCAAGTCCAAGCCCTCTGCCAAGCAGGACCGTAGAATCTAGGGCAGGTTACACAGAAACGTATCCACATGGGTCTTGAAA
>JAVFHW010072382.1:11285-59912 GCA_032159205.1 Eurystomus glaucurus suahelicus
TGCTCTGTAACCCTCACAGTAAAGAATTTCCTCCTCATGCTGAGGTGCAACTTCCTGTGCTCTAGCTTGCATCCATTGCCCCTTGTCCTATCACAGGGCACAAGTGAAAAGAGGTTGCCCCTTTCTTCATGACACCCAGCCCTCATCTATTTAGACACATTCATTAGACCCCCTCTCAGTCTTCTCTTCTCCAGAATAAAAAGCCCCAGGTCTCTCAACCTTTCCTCATAAGGCAGGTGTTCCTGTCCCCTAATCATCCTCGTAGCCCTCCGTTGGACTCTCTCAAGTAGATCTCTGTCCCTCTTGAACTGGGGAGCCCAGAACTGAATGCAGTACCTCAGGTGAGGTCTCACTAGGGCAGAGTAGAGGGGGAGGAGGACCTCCCTCGATCTGCTGGACACACTCTTCTTAATGCACCCCAAGATACCATTGGCTTTCTTGGCCACAAGGGCACATTGCTGTCCCATGCATAACTTGTTGTCCACCAGGATTCCAAGGTCCTTCTCCACAGAGTTGCTCTCTAGCAGATCGCCTCCCAATCTGTACTGGTGCATTTCGTTACTCCTTCCCAGGACTTTGCACTTATTCTTGTTGAACTTCATCAGGTTCCTCTTTGCCCAGCTCTCCAGTCTGTCCAAATCCTGATGAATGGCTGCACAGACATATATTTTATTTAAAATATTTCTTTTCAGGTGACAGGATAATTTTAATCAACATCATTGAAATAGTTTCTGAAAATTGTTAGGGAGATTGAATTACAAATGTAAAACAATGTTCTAAAGAAAGGAACAGACCGTAGTTAACAAAGCTTATTTTCAACTTATTAGTTATTTGCAGCAAAAGACAGCATTTCTTAATCTTACATTAGTATGCACAAGAATTGCACTTTGATTACCTTGTGATTGAAGGTAATGAAAGACTTAATTTTGTCTATGACGCTATCTCTACTCATTTCTATGCGGTAACTCATGTTGCTCATGGTTATGGAAAGAGGACAAAAAAGAAAGACGGCCTGTGTATTAGTGGTAGACTAATAAGTAGTTTTTCTGCTTTGAACAAACTAAAATATATACATATGTCATTTCAAATCTGATTATATTTTGGAAGAAAGGACAGAAGAGGAGAGTGACTTCCTGTATTTACTTTTTAAGCTTATGCAATACAAGGGAAAAGTATTGTTGCTGAAATATTAAAAGCTAGAAATCTATTGTTTCAGTTTTTTAAATACTTTCCCATGTTCTGGTGCTTTACTGAAAATGTTAGTTTATGAATTCTCACTGAGTTCTCACGTATTTAAATCCCTACTTTTTGACATAGTATTAGAAAACCATGAAGGAGCAATGACGACCACTATCTACCAATTTAGTGAGTACTTTATGAAATAAGAAAGTTTTGGAATGATCATACCACTTGAATTGTTTTCTCTCAATTGCATTTTCTATGGTGTTTTAAGGAAGCGTCCTTCATGATAATACCACACAAATTGGTCAGATTCAGATATCTATTCAGAAGGATCTTCTATGTTTAAAAATTTCTTCAGGAGAATTTTGTCTTCCTTTCAGTAAGTTGCCTTTCTTTTTCTATGTGAAACTATAATATCTAATTCATCCCCTTGACTTCTGCAGGTGCTTTCATCAGACCCATAATAATGAGGATTTGCAAAAAGTGAGTATCATGAGTATTCAGTGGAAGATTCAATCTGCTCTTCTATGAAATTGAAAATTGTCAGCTATAACAATAACCCTGAAAGAATTGTTTGCTACAGTCATTTGAACCTCCTTACTGAATCCTTGAGAGGAACAAAAAGACAATTCGGGTGAAGGAGTCATCAGATGTATGAAAAATTGTGAGCTAATATTGAATGAGATCTTGTTTTTTTCTGAAGACCACTTTTCTCAAAGCAACGCAAAGAATTAACAAGTTCTATTTATCCAGCATCACCAGGGAACTAAGTGGAGCTTCGATTATTTTGGGGGGATCACATATAAGAAATTTGCTCTCTAGTCAGCAATGAGTTGAGAACAATCTATCGCTCACAAAGAGCTAGTTTATCAGTAATACTGTGAAAGCAATTTTCTTCCCTGATGTTTTTGATTAACTTAAGATATTTCTGGGACAAAAGCACTAGAACACTACATTTAATAACTAACAATCATGTAAGATACAGAACCAACCCTTTTGAAAATACTATAGCTTTATACAACAGCTCTGTTTTGTCATGAGTCTGGGAATTTGTTTTAACTTGTTTTACTTTGCCACATTTTGTATTTTGAAATGGATGGTGGCTGTGGGGTGTGTGTGTGTTTTCTTCTTTGTACAGGGAAAGCTCTGTCTGAGTGAAAAGACATCATATAATCATAGAATCAATAGTAGAACCATATAATGGTTTGGGTTGGAAGGGACCTTTAAAATATCATCTAGTCCTACTCCACTGCAGTAAGCAGGGACATCTTCAAATAGACCAGGCTGATCAACTTGCTCAGAGCCCTGTCCTACCCGACCTTGAATGTTTCTGGGTGGTGCATCTACCACTTCTCTGAGCAACATGTTCCATGTTTCACCACCCTCATTGTAAAATATTTTTTCTTTATATCTAGTCTAAATATAACCTCTTTTAGTTTAACAACTTTACCCCTTGTCCTGTAACAACAGGCCCTGCTAAAAAGACTATCCCTATCATTCTTGCAGGCCCCCTGAAGAGCTGCAATATGGTCTCCCTGGAGCCTTCTCTACTCCACACTGAAAAATCCCAACTCTTTCAGACTTTCTTCATAGGAGAGGTGTTCCAGCCCTCTAATAATTTTTGTGGCCCTCCTCTAGACCCACTTTAACAGACCCATGTCTTTCTTGTGCTAAGGACTCCAGAGCTGGATATCATACTCCAGGTGAGGTCTCACCAGATCAGAGTACAGGAGCAGAATGGCCTCCTTTAACCTGCTGGTCATGCATCTTTTGACACAGCCTAGGATACAGTTGGCTTTCTTGGCTGTGGGTGCACATTGCTAGCTCATGTCTACCTTTTCATTCACCAATATCCCCAAGTCCTTTTCCGCGTAGCTGCTCTCAGTCAGTACAATTCTTAGTGAACTTAAACAGCTTGATCAATTTTCTCTGTGGTAGAAAAATATCCTTAGACTCCAGGTCAAACACATTTTTTCTTAACCAGAACATATTTTATCACAAAAAGGGTAAAAATAGAACTTCTTTTGGAACACAAACCTCTCTCTTGTGAGAGGTATAAGTAATGCTATTTGTCTGTTTATTAAACAGCACATAAACATGTAATAAAATAAAAATACAAGGAAATATTAGTTTGATGCATGATATTTACCTTTTCTCATGCTGAAAAATGAAGTCAGATAATTGTGGACTTATTTTAATGCTTAAATTCAGAGACTTTCAGAATAAATCAGGTGTGCATCATAAAGAGTAAGAGATATTTCCCCTTTTTTTTTAGGGGGGAGATTGGGAGTTATGGGAGGAGTACAGGAATACTTTCAGAGTATGCCAGGAAGAAATGCCAAGGCCAAGGCCCTCTTGGAATTAAATATGGCAAAGAAAGTAAAAGACAATAAGAAGGACTTCTTCAAGTACATCTGTAGCAAAAGGAGGACTAGGGAAAATGTGGGCCTACTGCTGAATGAGTTGGTTGTCCTGCTGATAGAGGATACAGAGAAGGTGGATTTATTGAATGCCTTCTTTGCTTCAGTCTTTACTGCTAAGATCAGCCCTCTGGAATGCCAGTCCCTTGAGATATGAGAGAAAGTCTGGAGGAAGGAAGACTCTCCCTTGGTCAAGAAGAATTGTGTTAGAGATCATTTAGGCAAGCTGGACAATCATAAATCCATGGGTTCTAATGGGATCTACCCATGAGCTGATGTTGTTACTCTGCCGCTATCATTTTTGAAAGGTCATGGAGAAAGGGAGAGGTGCCTGAGGACTGAAGGAAAGCCAGTGTCCCTCCAGTCTTCAAAAAGGGCAAGAGGAGCACCCAGAAAATTACAGACCAGTCAGCCTCATCTCCATCCCTTGAAAGGTGATGGAACAGCTCATCCTGGAGGTTATCTCTAAGCATGTGGAGGAAAAGAGTGTTATCATGAGCAGTCAGCATATATTCACCAAGGGGAAATCATGCTTAACTAATCTGATAGCTTTCTATGATGGTGTGACCAGCTAGGCAGATGACGTGAGAGCAGTGGACACTGTCTAACCTTGACTTCAGCAAGGCTTTTGACACTGTCTCCTATAACCACCTCACACGCAAGCTCTGGTAGTGTGGGTTAGATGAATGGACAGTGAGGTGGATTAAGAACTGGCTAAGCAACACAGCTCAGAGTGTTGTGGTCAGTTATATGGAGTCTAGTTGGCGGCTTGGAGCTAGCAGTGCTCCTCAGGGGCCATCACGTGGTTCAATTATGTTCATCATCAAGGACCTGGATGAAGAGACAGAGTGTACCCTCAGCAAGTTCGCTTGTGATACAAAACTGGGAGGAGTGGCTGACAGATCAGAAGGCTGTGATGCCATTCAGTGAGACATGGACAGACTGGAGGGTTGGGCTGAGAGGAACCTAATGAAGTTTAACAAGGGTAAGTGTAGAGTGCTGCACCTGGGAAAGAATAACCCCACACACTGGTACGGGTTAGGGGCTGACCTGCTGGAAAGCAGCTCCACAGAGAAGGACTTGGAAATCCTTGTGGACAATACATTAACCATGAGCCAGCGGTCTGCCCTTGTAGCCAAGAAGGTCAAGGGTATCCTGGGGTGCACTGAGAAGAGTGTGACCAGCAGGTTGAGGGAGGTTCTTTTCTACCTCTACTTTGCTCTAGTGAGGCCACATCTGGAGTACTGAATCCAATTCTGGGCTCCCCAGTTCAAGGGAGATAGGGAACTGCTTGAAAGAGTCCAACAGAGGGCTACAAAGATAATCATCTTTGGGGATGGAACATCTCTCTTATGAGGAAAGGCTGAGACACTTGTATCTGTTGGATCTTGGAACTGAACAGGCTGCCTAGAGAGGCTGTGGAGTTTCCTTCTCTGAAGACTTTCAAAACCCACTTGGATGTATTCCTGTGCAACTTGCTCTAGATGAGCCTGCTTTGGCAGGGAAGTTAGGCTAGATGATCTCCAGAGGTCCCTTCCAACCTCTACCATTCTGTGATTCTGTAGATAAGGAAAAATATTCCATTATTAGAAAGGATTATATCTTGGTTAATGTTATTGGAAAACTTGGTTATATCTTTTCCCTTTGAATCCTGTGTAACAGTAGCTACTCAGTACTTATAGTTTGTCCACCTACTGGTATTAGTAAGAGCTACACAAATCCTGAGCTGAAATAAAAATGAAAACTGAACCGAAATAGAAAATTTGAAGCCCATATTTTAAATTTTAAAAGTGGTCTATTTATCAAACATATTGTAAAATAAATTTGTAACTCAGAATTCAAATCATAATTAAAACTTAAATAAATATGCTGAAATTAGAGAATTTAAATCATATGTAAGCTAACTACAAACTACTTCATTCATTTACTAGAAACAGTCAAAATTAAGAACACAGAGATTGGCAAGAGCTAATGTCCTTTTCCAAAAAGCAGGAATTTCTCATTTCAGATACTATATTAACCTTAATCCCAGGAAAGCTGATGGGAGAAATAATAATTTCCCTAGCAGAACTGCATTTGAATAATAGGCTGTAAATAAAACATGGGGCTATTCACTAAATGTTATGAAGAAAGACTCTGAATAGCTGTTCATTAAGTAAGCGTCACCTGTTCTGTGCTGTCGTGGTTTAGACCCAGCTGTCAGCTGAGCATCATGTGGCTGCTTACTGACTCCCATGTTCCTCTCCCACTGGTGGGATGGGAAGGACAGTAGAGAGAAAAGAACAAAGTCTTGTGGGTTAAGATAAGGAGAATTTAATAGAACAATGCAAGTGGAGAAGAAACAACAGTAATAACAATAACAGTAATGAAATAATACATAAAGCATGTGATATAAAATGAACCGAACCACCTAAATCCCAACCAACAGCTCTGTACCAGAGGCTGAGAGCTCTGCCCAATCTGCCTCATGCTTATATATAGTGAGCATGATGTTAGTATGTTATCGAGTATCCCATTGGCTGGTTCAGTTGCCTATCCTGGTTGTGTTTCCTTCCCAGCTTCTACTGAAAATTAATGCTACACTAGCCAAAACTAGGACATGTGCACAGTGATTCATATATTCTCAGGAAAAAAATAGTGTATGATTATGTAATTAAAGACTATCTTACAGTGCACACAGAAGGTGGGCACTTAAAGGTGTTTTTAGCATCTTAGTGCTACTATTCTTCTTAGCACTTGATGATGAGTTCTTAATAATTTTATAGCACAATCTGTTAATGTTTGTGGAATAATAATATCACAATCTTCTAATTAATCTTACTTTTTAATCTGAAATTTTCAGATATATTTTTTACTTCATGCAATCCTGCCAATTAATCTAGCGGGCATTTTACTCAACTGTGGCAACAATGGAGTCTAGGGGAAATAAAACAAACACCACCACCATCACAAACATCAACAAAAATCCAACATGTACAGTTCCATCGCATGTCAAAAAAATCTTATTAAATAAATTACAGTCAATTCCTTCTGATTTTATGGAACATGGAACACAGTGCTATTGATTTTGAAAACAAAGCAAATAAGATTGCTTGTACTAATACAACATGAATAAATTAACCAACTATTCCGCTTTATGATCTATTTCCTTTACTTGGCAACTGGGAAGAAATAATCTACATTGTTTTGCAGAATACACAGAATTACTTTCTGTTTATCACATCACACAAGTGCCTTAGAATTATTTTCTAGAAAATGATGCCTTTAATGCAAACTGCATAGTGAAGCTGCAGTCTCTACAAACGCATGCCACTTAAGAAGTATGTAGCTATATGCTAATAGTCTGTCATGTATAAACTACTGGGTAGCAATACCATCAGCACAGAGTATATCACTGATTTGTGACAGGCTCCAAATAAGCACTCTGATCTTTGGTCTAGACATAGGTCATCTAAAACCACACATGGACAAGCATTTAAATAATAGGCTATGACTTTATTAGCTTAATGTATCTAGCAATTTATGTGAGCCGAGGGGGAAGAGACACCTACAAAACAGACAGCAGCAGCTATCAAAATAGGAGTTTATTGCAACCAAAGTTGCCCAGCAATCCTTCTGACAAAATACATGTTTGGATGTCTGTTGGGATATAACTACTGCACAATTAACTGCTAAACCTTAAGGAAAGATGGACCAAAATGGGCATACACTCACTCATAAAGGTGAAACCTCCCACACAAGCGTGCCCAAAGTATCACTCACCAAAGGGAGTGTGAGGCTCACTCAATCTGTGGAAGTATCCTTGGACGGCATATCCAAGGGGAGGGTCCAACTGCCAGGCCCACTGCTCTCCAAAGAACAAATGAACTGACCTAGTTCTTAGGTGGGGCTCCATTTATACCCAAGTCAGAGTGTACTATGATCATTCTAATTGGTTGAGGCTACTACCCCAGAAAAACAGTCTAAGTGCCTGGTATACGCACACATAGTCTGTGGCCCAGAGCAGGGACACCAGGACCACCAGATCCAGTAAGTTCTAGACGTGTAAACCAGAATATTGCCACACTCCAGTTATACCACAATGGAAAACTACCTGACAAAAGTCAATTATCTCAGACCCTTGAAATAGTGATCCAAAATGAGATCCTTTGAGCTCTCCTGGATTGCTGTATTCAGCGTCTCCCCTGGGTTGGGATGCCCCTCAGGACTGCCTGCTGATGAAATCGATGCAAGACCTGGGTGAGACCACCTTCTCGGGACTTAACTTCTGCCCACTGAGAAATGCTGGTGCATTGTATTTCCTCTAAACTCGAAGGGAGAAATTTTGACTACAGACTAGTCTCTTTTACCCAGCTCTATACTTATCTAGGTGTTTGATTTTACGGGTTTGCTTTTATGACTGTGTGCAATACGGATGTCACTGACCAAGTATTTTTGTGTATGCTTTGTGTTTATGCATATACATACACACGCTTGGGCTGGAGATACCTTGTAGTAAGATAGGGTGAATCTTGTCATCCTTGAACGTGTAATTAAGTTACAGTTTTATTAATCGCTTCTTATAGTAAGTGCTGCTAAAATCAGCCTTTGATTTATCACACTTTGTTAATAAATCTTGAATTGCTGGTAGATCGAACTGTGTCAAACATATTAAACCATGACATCATCCTATGTCCCCTTCCTCATCTGACTGGTCTGTGAGTTATCTTCTTATTTTGAAATGCAAACTAGAAAATACCCAGTCACATCACAAAACACAACTTTTTTTTTTTTTTTTTTCAATTGGGCAGTTTCCTAAAGCAAAGCTTTTCTTGAGGCACATTAATGTCCTGTAGACATTGCTGAAACAATAAAGAAATCCACCTATGCAGAACCAAAAAGGAAAAATGGTCTAGCACATTTTTCTCATGGCATTTACTAAGCTTACAAAAGCCAAAAATTCTTAACAGGTAATTTAATATAATCAACGTTTAAAGTTTTCTTTTATTTTTAAGATATTATGCTTTTCTGTCAGTTTTTGATAACATGATGGCTTTACATAATTTTCATATGCATTTTTATTATCAAAAGGACTTTTAAAGCTTATATACCATTACTGATAGTATACCCCAAATGTCTATAATTTAAAAAGAGTAGCACGGTGTGTTGGCTTAGTAAGAGCTGCGGGGTAGCCGAGCCGCACGGCTGGCCGCTTCTTCCTGCCCCCTCCCCTCTGCCACGGGCCGCAGACAGGGAAGAAAAAAAAAAAGGTTTAAAAGTGCCTTTTTGAGTTGAGATAAGGAAGGTTTAATATATATATATTTATATTTAAAAGAAAATAACATATAATGGGAACTTTGCAGTTAACAAGAACAATATTAACAGTAAGAAAAGAGCAATACAAAAAAAAAAATACCAGAGAACAACAGCGAGGGACCGAACCCGAGCGAAGTCCAAAGCGAACTGAACTCCAACTGAACCGCCCCCAGTGGAACTGGCCCCTCCCTGGAGCTGGCCCTGGAGCATGACGTCAGCATGGTATAGAATTACCTGGCTCCACACAAAATTAACACTGTCCTGGCCAACCCAGGACACACAGCACAGCACTTTTATTTAAACAATTTAAAATCAATAATTTACTGTTGAATTTGTGGAAAATTTTACTATCTTCTATTTTAATTCAAAATCCTATTGGTTACAAAAAGTGGAAAAAAGATAAATGTTTTTCTTCATCTTAATTACAGATTCTTTTTTTAAAAAAATCTTTTTTTCCTCATATAATTTACATGCTTCATATACGACTTGAAAAATTATGTAGGAATCATTCAAAAAGCTGGAGCTATTAGATTTAATATATCTCTATGGTGGATTTTTTTAGAATATTAAAGATATTGTCCTAAAAAAAAAAAAAAAATCTGTGATAAATCCAGTACAAAATTTGCACGTTTATAGTAACTGAATCTTGGCAGGAAGATATATAATGCAAACATTAGAGTAAAGAATAACTATAAGTGGATAAAATAATTAACTGTGACTGAGGATTTGCCAAAGTTTTGCCTTGAAAAGATTCATAGGGTTTATAAATTAAAATTATTTGAATAAGATTGGAAAATGTGCTACTAATTTTTCTCTAGTATAAGTATTCAAAAATTCTTAGTAAATTGTTCTTTTAAGATTTGTTTCGAAATTGGAAACCCTTGTAGATTTGTACATGTATCCTTGTTTATTCTCAAAGTTCAATTCCATTAAATCCTCTTCAGTTAGGAAGTATCCAGTTTTAATTTAATCAACTGGAAATTTCCAAAGCTGCAAAAAACTTAAAACACATCATTCCCTTAGCATCCTGAAATGCCAAATGCTGGGCTTTATTTTGTGTTGCAAAGTTGTGTTTGAAGGAGTCACCTCAGGAACACTGGAATCACTATAGCAATGCATTAGCTGTATACCTATGAGTGAATGAATTACTTAACCATGTGTGATAGTATTATATTTTGCTATATGTAGATCAGGTTAGTTCTAAGTTACTGTTTCATTCTCTTATTTCCTGTACACCTTCTGGATGGAACAAATAGCAGCACTCATTTGTTTATTACCTTTATTAACTTTACAGATTAGTAGTGTCAAAAGGACAGAGAGTGGCCTACGGTTACCACGACTTCAGGTAAACAGGCGCTATCAATATTATTGAACCATTAGCCTGTTGCCAAAGTACAATATACTAAGCACATTTCTAGGTGAAAAGGACGGCTCCTCATTTGCTAAATAAATGGAATGACAAGAATTACCACAGTCATAGTGAAGGAGAAAGTAACTGCTTCCAATATTGTGTTTGGTTTAACTTCTTACACTTTCATTGCAAATATTTTTGCTATTACGTCTGTGCCACCTCAACTGCAACATTTCCTTTTCCGTCTATCAACCACGCTGATAGTAAGAGACATTGTTTTTCTTTTTTATCTCTTGAGAGCCTCTGTAAGCCACAGAAGTTACACTACGCCGTTTACAATAGATCTCCTGATCTCTTTGGCACTTACAGGGTTCTGCTGAGTCCTGTAAAAGTGTAAAGAATTATGTTTCTTGCTGTATGCTTGTGCTACAGAATGACAAATTTATCTTTTTTCTTCCAAGTTTCATAACTGAGAATATGATACAATATGTGTCTAAGTCTATCTAAATGTGGGTAAGTACACATACATACCTAGGTACCTGAATGCCCCTGTAGCAAGATCTGCAAAAGAGTGTACCTGTGTGAGAATCCTCCCTGTGTCTGCAGTCTGCATTGAGAAGAACAGTTCTGTCAAGAGACTTGGCAAGTCCAGCTCAGCCAGCAGCAGAGCAGCAGATCTCAGGGTTCATGGTTTTTCCTAAGGTTTTCCTTTCGAAGGGCAGCGCCAGGGGAGTGGCGGGACCTGCCATGAGCCCCAGCAGCTCTTGCAGGACAGGCTCTGCCCCTCCCTCAAAGGAAGCCCCCTGGGCAGCTCGAGAGGTCAAAGCACTGTGGTAGGGATTTGCCATAGAGCCGAGGCTGTGTCTCTGGCTGGGGGCTCTGCACTGTCCACCTGGATGTGACCAATGCCTGCACCCAGAGGGAGCTGCTGAATGGAGAGGCTGAGGTGCAGGCTTCCACCTGGGGGAAGTGTCCAGACCTTCCTCCTGGGGCAGGGGTGGGTGGTGAACCTGCCTGCATAAGGTGTGCCCAGGAGAAGGAATTCCTGCAGCAGGTGGCTGAGCTGAAGGAGATGGTCAAAAGGCTGAGAAGCATCAGAGAAGCAGAAAAGGCGATAGATAGCTGGTTCCAAGAGAAAGCTTCAGTGGACCCATAGCTTGTAGACAAACGGCCGAAAACTCTACCCCTGGCACACCCAGAAAAGACAGAAGTGGATGATGTTTGTAAAGGTAAGAACGACAAGGAGGAAGAAGCCTCCCTCAAAGCCTGTGGTGCCCCTGCAGAACTGCTTCATGGATCTGCAGACGAAAGAGGGATAAAGGGTTGAAGCTGATATCACCCAGAAACTAGGAAGGCAACCAGACCAGCTTCCTGTATAACAAGTGCCACCAAGAAAAAGAGACAGGTGGTAGTAGTGGGTCACTCTCTTCTGAGGGGTTCAGAGGTGCCCATTTGCCAACCTGACCCATTGTCTAGAGAGGTTTGCTGCTTACCAGGGGCTCGTATCAGGGGCATCACAGAGAGACTCCCAAATCTGGTATGTCCCACAGACTATTATCCATTGCTGCTGTTTCATATGGGCAGCAGTGACACAGCCAGAAGCAACATCAAGTGTATTAAGAAGGACTACAGAGTCCTAGGAGCAGCGCTGAAGGACTCAAGGGCCCACGTAGTCTTTTCATTAATCCTTCCCGTTAAAGGGAAGGGGCTTGAAAGGGCCAACTGAATTGGGAAAAACAACAAACGGCTGCAGGAGTGTTGTTACCACTAGGGCTTTGGCTACATGGACCATGAGACTCTCTTCAAGAAAACTGGTCTCCTAGGGGCTGATGGGGTTCACCTCTCAGAGAAAGGAGAGCACACCTTTGGTCAAAGGCTTGACAATTTGGTAAGGAGGGCTTGAAACTAGAGTTGCTGGGGGAGGGGATCCTCAATTCATCATACTTTGAGGCCAGTGCCAGAAATTGTTGCCCTGGCCCTGGAGAAGGATCATAGACCAACAAGAGTGCACATGAAGTGCAAGATAATGGACTCCATCCAGCAGTTGTTCCAGTCGGTAAGTCAGCTTCAAGAGGTGCCCCTCCTAAATGCCTCTATCTAAATGAGCAGAGTATGGGGAGTGAACAAGAGGAGTTGTCTGCAGGGCTATGACGTTAATGGCATCACTGAGACATGGTAGGATGGCTCCTACGACTAGAGTGTGGGAAGAGAAGGATATAGGCTTTATAGGAAGGCCAGGTAGGGGAAAGAGGTGGAGGTGTCACCCTATACATCAATGACCAGGTGGAGTCCACGGAGCTTGGCCTGGGGTCAGATGAGGAGCTGCCGGAGACCATGTCGGTCAGGGTTAAAGGAAAGGTAGGGGAAGGCACTGTCACAGTCTGCTACAGATCTCCTGACCAGGAAGAAAAAGTGGATGAGGTCCTCTATAAGCAGATAGGTGTGGCTTCACATTCACAAGCCCTTGTCCTCGTGGTGGATTTCAATCACTCAGATATCTGTTGGAAGGATGGTACAGCAGCACATGAGCAAACCAGGAGCTTTCTGGAATGCGTAGATGACAACGTCATTCTCCAGGTGGTAGAGGAACCTACAAGAAGAGGTGTTATGCTGGACCTTGTCCTCACCAGCAAGGAGGGGCTGGTGGCTACTGTAAAGCTCAAGGGCAACCTTGGCTGCGGTGACCATGAAATGATGGAATTCAGAATCCTCAGGGTGACAAGGAGGGTGTGCAATAAGCTCACCACCCTGGACTTCAGGACAGCAGACTTTGACATCTTCAGGGGTCTGCTTGGTGAGGTACTATGGGATGAAGGCCTAAAGGGGAGAGGGGCCCAAGATACCTGGTGAATATTCAAGGAACACTTCTTCCAAGCCCAGGAGCAATGTATCTCAATAAAGCACAAGGCAGGCAAGAATGCCAGGAGGCCTACATGGATAAACAAGGAGCCCCTGGACACATTTAAGATGCAAAAAAGAGAATGTTCAAAGAGCAGAAGCAAGGGCAGGTAGACTGGGATGCCTACAAAGAAGTTGTCCGAGCAGCCAGGGATCAGGCTAGGAAAGCAAAAGCCCAGAAAGAGTTAAATCTGTCCAGGGACATCAAGGCCAACAAGGAAATATTTTACAGGTATATCAGTGACAAAAGGAAGGCTAGAGAAGATGTAAGCCCTCTCTGGAAGGAAACAGGAGATCTGGCCGTGAGGGATATGGAGAGGGCTGAGGTCCTCAGTGACTTCTTTGCCTCAGTCTTCACTGGTAAGGGCTCTAGCCACACCATCCAAGTTACAGAAGGCAAAGGCAGGAACTGGAGAAGGAAGATCCACCAAATGTAAGCGAAGATCAGGTTTGAGACCATCTAAAGAACCTGAAGGCGGACAAGTCCATGGGACCTGACGAGATCCATCACCAGGTCCTGAGGGAGCTGGCAGACCAAGTTGTCAAGCCACTTTCCATTGTATTTGAAAAGTCATGGTGAAGTGCCCACTGACTGGAAAAAGGAAAACATAAGCCCCATTTTCAAAAAGGGAGAAAAATGAAGACCCAGGCAACTACAAGCTGGTCAGTCTGACCTCTACACTGGCCAAAATAATGGAGCAGATCCTCCTGAAGGCTTTGCTAAGGCACATGGAAAATGAGGAGGGGATTGCTGGCAACCAACATGGCTTTACCAAGGGCAAATCTTGCCTGACAAATCTGGCGGCCTTTTACAACGGAGTAAGAGTGTTGATGGATAAGGGAAGGGCAACTGATGTCATCTACCTGGACTTGTGCAAAGGCTTCAACACTGTCCTGCATAACATCCTGGTCTCTAAATTGGAGGGACATGGATTTGATGGATGGATCACTCAGTGGATAAGGAATTGGCTGGGTGCTTGTGCTCAAAGAGTTGTGATTAATTGCTCTATGTGCAAGTGGAGGTTGATAATGAGTGGATTCCCTCAGAGACCAATACTGAGACTGGCCCTGTTTAACAACTTTAGCGGTGACATGGACAGTGGGATTGAGTGCATCCTCAGCAAGTCTGTGGGCAACACCAAGCTGTGTGATGTGGTCTGTACACTAGAGGGAAGGAAAGCCATCCAGATGGACCTTGATAGGCTTGAGAGCTGGGCCCATGCCAACCTCATTAAGTTTAACAAGACCAAGTGCAAGGTCCTGCATCTGGGTCAGGACAATCCCAGGCACAAATACAGGCTGCTCAATGAGTGGATTGAGAGCAGCCCTGAGGAGAAAAATTTGGGGGTACTGGTTGATAAAAAGGTCAACATGAGTCAGCAATGTGCAAGTGCAGCCCAGAAAGCCAACTGTATCCTGGGCTGCATTAAAAAAAATGTGGCCTGCAAGTCAAGGGAGGTGATTCTGCCCCTCCACTCAGCTCTTATGGGACCCCACCTGTGTCCAGTTCTATAGCCCTCAGCACAAAGACATGGACCTGTTGGAGAGGGTCCAGAGGATGGCTACAAGGATCATTAAAGGACTGGAACACCTTTCCTATGAAGACAGGCTGAAAGAATTGGAGTTGTTCAGCCTGGAGAAGGCTCCGGGGAGACCTTATTGTGGCCTTCCAGTATCTGAAGGGGGCCTGCAAGAAGTCTGGGGATGGACTTTTCACAAAGGCTTGTAGTGATAGCACAAGGGTTAATGGCTTTAAATGGAAGAGCAGAGATTTAGACTCGAAATTAGAAGAAATTCTTTACCCTAAGGGTGGTGAAACAGTGGAACAGGTTGCCCAGGGTGGTTGCGGATTCTCCATCCCTGGAGGTGTTCAAGGCCAGGCTGGATAGGGCCTTGAGCAGCCTGCTGTAGTGGGAGGTATCCCTGCCATGGTAGGGCTTTGGAACTAGATAATCTTTGAGGTCCCTTCCAGCTCAAACCATTCTATGATTCTATGATAAGAGTTCTGAAAACAGCCCCACTGCCCATATCCATGTCAAAGGTGTTTCACTGACCTCTCCCCAAAGCCTCACTACTAAGAGTTGGAAGCTTCTGGACTTCCTCTTGAAGCACAGTACTGCAAATGAAACTCACAGTTACTTTTTATGGCATTGTTTTAAAGCCCATTTCCGAATAGCATGCTTTAACAGGTTGTTTTTGGTGGACCTGTGCACACTTTGATTCGGTGTGCAATTTGACTAGGCACTGCTCGTTAGATTTTACTCCTTAAGATGCGTTCCAAGTGGAATATAGTCTCTACCCAGATAGATACAGTGGAGGTCACTGTTTTTCCCTGTATCTACTTGTTAAGATAGTTCTAACTGTATGATGTAAATATACAGGAAAAAGTCAAGAAAAATTTTTTTTTCATTAATAACTTTCCTTCTCAGCTGAGGAGGAATGAGAGCTAAATCATTATCCTTATTCCTCAAATCTGCTTTCACAAACCACCCTTTTTTTTAATTATTAGTTTTGCATTAGTGCATAAGTTCATTATCATTTTAGTTTTTTTATTTTCTTGATGCTGTACAAGTTTCATCTACTTTCAAAATACCAAGCAGTAGCTTCTTCAATGATTTTCCTAATCTATTATCTTTTTAAGGTAGCCTTGCCAAGGTAGGTCTACTTGTAGGCAACGCTTATTTACTTTTTAAAAATTTGTATTGTAATGATCGTAATTCTTAGTTTGAGAATATATACAAGTTCATGTGTGAACAAAGTAAGCTGTAGAAAAGGGGAAAATACAGAGAAACATTAGAAAAATTGACAGAAGAAGGACAAAATTTGTAAGATAGACAAATTATAGCCAATATTAAGAGCAGAAGAGTGAAAATAATATCCCAGTATCATGGAGAAATAATTTCATGAAGATTTAAAAAATAATAATAATAATTCAAAAACCACAAGAGAAATGCAGGCCAAAAGGGAAAATGCTCTTTTTTAGATATGTAAAATATACATGTGATAATTTTTGCGTTGTTTTATATTTCTTGAAATAGCCATTATGTTAGCAGTCAATTAAAAGGGAAAGGCTAATGAAAGAGGATGTTTAACAAGTGAGTCTTTAATCCCTCCCAATACAGTGAATACAATTCAGGCTCCGTCCTCTGACAGATTATTAAGCCTTACCTGAGCTATGGAGAGACATTGGCACCTTTGGGAAGTGATCTGTAAAGGATGCTTACAGAGCACTCTGGGATTTCTTTCGCATTGCTTTTGCTAAAAAAAAGCCAAAACCCAAACTCTTTTGTTGTTAAAGTTTGCTTTTCCCTGTAATATCAAGGTAAAAAGAAAGCACTTACTTTTTCAGCTAGAGTAAAAAGTTTATTTCCTCCACTCATCCATTTACAAAAATGGCAACCTCTATCATTTCCATAGCCTCTAGTCATTATCGATTTTAGTTACAAAAGGAAGAAAACCAAACTAAAAAGCTCACAATTTTAAACCTTTCTCAAATAAGCTCGAAGACTTACTGATTTTCCTGACACTTCTTTTATTCTCAGGGACAGCTTCCTAGACAAAATATTCTGTCATTCAGTTTTCATATTAATTATTGAAGAATCACAGAGTTCTAGATAGAGTACATAACTGATTTTAACCTCAGAAGAAGTGTTGAAGACGTAAACTATGTGCTTGGAGTCTGTTTTGTATCTTTATGTTTAATTCTTACAGCATGTCTTTTTTTATGATTTCTAACCATTACAATGTTTCTTATTTTACAAGTTTTGATCTGTCCTGACCTGCACATTAAAAAAAAAAAGTCCTCTCAGTAACCTGTTGAAATTGTTCTAATCATGTCAGTCCATAAGAGGTTTTCAAATTAAATTGTTAGCAACTTGCCAGCCTTAAATGTATTTCCTCTTCAGAGAGAGAAAAGGAAGCAAGAAAAATGTTAACACAGCAGTCAATATATCTGATCTTCTTCTTCATGTATATTTTGGATGCAAATTGCTTGCTGTGATCTCTAAATGCCTAATTGTCTTTATTCTGGTTTTGGATTAGAAGAAAAATTGAAGATGCTGTTTTTAGTGCTTAGTCTATATTATCCAAACTTACTTTCCAGAAGATACTAGTATGCCTGTCAAATTCATATATTTCTAAAAGTATTGAGAATAATAAGGTAGGATTATTACTCATACTGTGTATGCCTGCACTGAAGGCACTTGATTAACTACAAACGGATTAAATTCTGAGTTAGTTTTCAGACAAAGGTTTGCAAGCGTTATTTTCTAAGTTTCAGATGAAAGGACATAATTTTGTATTTAACTAGTCAGGGTCAGTACCAGGTGGGGTTGGTGGCCAGGACAAAAATATGTTTCAACATTATTTAAATAAAGTCTTTCTGCAGTATGAAACAAAATTGCTGTCTCAAATTGGTGCAAGACAACAACTCCTTGAACAGTTGTTTTCCTTGATAATGCCATAAGACCAACTTTTGAGCCAGTTCCAAGCTTAACCACACATTAGTATGATTCAGTACAATTGTCAATTTCATTTTACAAAAAAAAAAGCCTGAAAGCCAGACAGATGTCAAAAACAAAGAGGAAAGTCTAAGTCACCTCACAAATATGGAAGCAGACAAAGCAGAGACATTTAATGACTTTTTGCTCCTGCCTTTAACGCTAGTGATGGGTCTTGGGACCCTCAAAGCCATGCGTTGGGAAACTGTGATTGTGGGTTGATAAACTTCCATCCAGCTCTGAACTTGAGACTTGCTGCTCCAGCTGGATACACATCAATCTAGGGGGCATGATTGCTTCAACCTGGGGTACTGAAAGAACTGGCCAATGTCATCACAGGGCCTCTCTTCAATATTTTTCAATGGTCTTGGGAGTCTGGAGGGGTTCCAACTGTCTGGAAGCTGGCAAATGTCCCAATTTTCAAAAAGGGTAAGAAGGAAGACCTTGGTAGTTACAAACCTGTCAGTCTCACTTCAGTGCCTGGTAAAATTACGAAGAGGGTTATTCTGAGAGTTAACGAAAAACACATGAGAGACAAGCAGTCATTGTTCATGGCCAACACAGGTTCACGGACGGAAGGTCCTGCTTAATCAACTTACTTTTCTTTTATGACAAGGTCACCCATCTAGTTGACCAAGGGAAGCCAGTAGATGTGATGTTTTGGATTATAGCAAAGTTTTGGATACAGTCCCTCTCAGTACCCTTCTGGACAAAATATCCAACACACCTAGAAAAGTCCATAATACATTGGATGAACGATTAGCTGATGGGTCAGGCTCAAAGGGTTGTAGTAAATGGAGTTACATCAGGCTGGCAGTCAGTCACTGGTGAGGCTCCCAGGGCTCAATTTTAGGGCCTGTGCTCTTTAACATTTTGGTAAATGATCTGAACATAGGAGTTGAATATACCTTAAGTAAGTCTGGTGGTGATTCTAAACTGGGAGGAGCCGTGGACTCCCTCAAGGGTAGAAAGGCCATATAGAGAGATCTGGATAGACTAGTGAGCTAGATAATCACTAGTCTAATGCGCTGTGGAGAGAGATCTTGGGGTTTGGGTTGATGGCAAGTTGAATATGAGTCAACAATGTGCCCTGGCAACCAAAAGAGTCAACTGTATCCTAAAGTGCATCAAGCACAGCATAGCTAGCTCATCAAAGGAGGCTATTGTCCCCCTCTACACTGCAGTGGTGAAGCCCCACCTCATGTACTGTGTTCGGTTTTGGGTGCCTCAATATAAGGAGGACACCAAACTATTAGAATGTGTCCAGTGGAGGGTGATCAAGATGGTAAAAGGCCTCAAGAGAAAGACAAGGAGTGTTTGAGGTCACTTGTTTTGGTCAGCTTGGAGAAGTGAGGGCTGAGGGGTGACCTCATCACAGTCTACAACTTCCTCAAGGAGGGGCAGCAGAGGGTAAGGTGCTTATCTCCTCTCTCTGGTGACCAGTGATAGGACATGAGGAAACAGAAGCTTCATCAAGGGAAGTTCAGCTTGGACATTAGGAAAAGGTTCTCTGCTAAGAGGGTGGTTGGTCACTAAAACAGGTTACCCAGGAAAGTGGTCACAGCATCAAGCCTGTAAGAGTTCAAGAAGTGTCTGGATGACACTCTTAGTCATATGGTTTAGTGTTAGGTAGCCCTGTGAGGAACCCAGAGTTTGACTCAGTGATCCTTGTGCGTCCCTTCCAACTTCAGATATTCTACGATTCTATAATTTTTTAGTCTGATAAAAACCCTTATTTTCAGAAAACTTTACTTCTTTGAAGAAACTTCAGAAGTTATTGAGCTTAATGTAATGACAATTGTAACTAATCATATTGTATAACTTAATTCTAAGTAATATAACTATAAATAATGCTATGCAATATAATATTTGTCTAATTATACATCTATTTTCATATCTACATATATCCTATAGAAGTCATGCTCCTTTCACAGGCCAAACGAATTCATGGGCAGTAGTTATAAGTTATTAATCAGTGGCCTTCTCTGTTTGCTTTTTAATTATCCACTATAGGCCTTACAAGACATAAAATCTGACTATCTAAAAGAATATTCCCAAAGTGTTACCGTACATCAATTTGTATTTCATGTTTACGTATTTCAATTTACTCAGCTGTTTCTAGAGTAGACACTGTACAGAAAAAGTACAACCTCGTTCTTCAGTAAGTAGGGAAATTTTCTAGACTGGAAAGTAAAGAATAAGCTCTCTCTTCCTTCTTCTCCCTGCAGAATTACAACTAGTATCTGTAGGAATCTGACATAAGAAGTGATTTGACAACATATTTGTGTCGTAGATTAACACCACGCAGTCGCTCCCCCACTGCTGAAAACTGCCACTTCCTGAAAATGGGCATGCTTCCTGGGGCCAGCCCTCCCCTTATATAGCAGGCATGACATCAGTATGGTATCGAATATCTCATTGGCTTGTTCAGTTGTTTATCCCAGCTGTAGCTGCTCCCAGCTGTAGCTGCTCCCAGCTGCAGCTGCTCGCAGCTACAGCCTCTCACAGCTGATCATAAGCATTAACCCTATCCTGGACAAACCCAGGACAATCTGTTGTGCAGGAAATAACATTTCAATTTCTGACTTGCCCTTGATATGTGTAAGAGCAAATCACTTGAAATCTTACTGTTGAAGATAAGATTCCTCCACGCAGCTATCTAGAAATCCATTTCTGTTTGTTATTCCAGAATGCCTTCTACATTTTTTTTTTCTGATTATTCTTATTTAACAGGATACATATAATACGTAAGATCAGAGAGTTCATCAAGAGTTCATTTAGGTTACAGATACTGTATCTACTCTAATCTGTGTTTTATTGGTGAGTTAAAGTGTAGAGAATAAGAATACTGAATGGATGTGATCAATGTTCATGGAAAGAAAAACATTCATTCCTGATGGTTGTAGAAGCTGAACATCTGTTACACTTCTAAAAGCAGAGTGTAATATGCTTAATTTGTCTTAGATAAGATTTTCTTCCTTAATAAAAGCAAGTCCAGTGTTCAAGGCTGTACCCAAGCAGTTTCTTCAGCATGATGGCTTTCGTATGTACCTACAGGTTACACACACACTTTTTCTTTCAAACATACTGAAATGCTTTGCTTGTGAGATTACTACACACAAAAACCTGCAGAATGTTTGCTCTTTTTGTATTTAGCTCATCCTTCAATGTAGTCACCATGTTATAATTACAGTTAATGAGTAACTGAAATTTTACTTTGTGTTTGACTACTCAAGCTATCTGACTAGGTCCTGTTGTCAGTAGAAGGTAACTGTGTGATCTGGCACAAGCAAACGTACCCATAGCCTTCTCAATATCAATACACTTCACATCTTAATACTCTGAGACTAAAAGATGGACACACACTTAAATGTCCATCAAACAAATTCATTTTCATAAATTCTTAGCTGAGCACAATGAGTGGTGTTCTTTTAAGTGTATTTCATGAATGACATTTTAAAAAACAAAAACCCATTTGCAATACATTTGGCAGTAGGAAAACCAACAACAACAAAATAATTTCTGCATGCTGTTCTAATAACAATTAGGAGACCGTCAATATTTCTGCATAAAGAGAAAAATATGGTAAACAGTGAGATCTTCTAACCTAGCAGCATAAATTAGAATTTGGTAAAAATAAAATCTGATTAGACAAAGAACGTTAAGAAGTGTTATGATCAGAAAAAAGTAATAATGAGGGATGAATCATATAGGAACTCTATCTCAGAGGTTGCCTACCGACCATACACCACTCATTTTTTATGGAGAGAAAAAACTAAATGTTGAAGCTGTGAAGACAGCAGAAAGTAATTGTTCAGAACACAGTATATTTTATGGAAACAGCAAAACTCACAGTGTTTTACTTGGAACAGTGTGTTAGCAGTACCATAGTGGCAGCCAATCTCATCAGCAATCTGCATATTCATGTTTGGTGCATTATGAAGTGGGCTTGTTACTCATGTAATAGTGGTCATTATTGATCTTTTACCCCTTTTCCCTAATTTTAAAAAGAGTTTTTACTGGGTCAAAAGGATCTAGGCAGCAGATCACTTCATGGATTTCTTTGTTTAGATGCTATAACACAATCTTTCTTTAGGTATAAGTTGCATTTAAATGTAATATTTTTTATGGATTTGCCTCAGCCAGCAGCTAAGCAGTGACCAGCTGTCCACTCACTCCCCATCACCAGCCAGGTGGAGGAGACAATCAGAACAGCAAAAGTGAGAAAAACTCATGGGTCAAAATAAAGACAGTTTAATAAGATAGAGAAAAGCAAACAAACAACAAAGTGATGGAAAGGCAATCACTCACCATCTCCCACCAGCAGACTGATGCTCAGCCAGCCTCCTGTGTTGCATCTGTCACCCTTGTGAATATGACTGATCTCTGATATACAGAACATCTAAATACTTGTGTGTCAGCACTGAATCACAACTAGTTTGTGTTTTCTTTAGTATGTCACAAAAATGGGTGGGGCAGCTCTGTACATGAAGGAAGAACACAACCATTTGGGAAATACTTTCTTAACTTTTGGAATCATATTTATATCTCAACTGGTGAGACAATTTTTGCTCTGCTTTCCATTTTCAAGGTTTTGTCCCATAACTTTGGCCATGAACAATCAAACAAATGTTAATATTTAGTCCTCTTTTAGGATTAGAAGAGCCATGCAACATAGCATATACTAAATATGTGCAAGTATATACACTTACATACATATAAATATGTTGATACATACTGATACATATATATATACATAATTCAAAAACATTTATTCCATAAAGCATATGAGAAAATCATGTTGTTTCTTTTATTTTCTAATTTAGCTACCTTTAAATTAGAATATTTATGTTTAATTTTGGAAAAGTCTCTTCACAGAGTGGACTTCAACATGTTAGCATTTGGGAAGCTGCAGCGTAATATGGTCAAGGTACCTACAGTAAGTATTAAAAATATGTCCTATATTATGTGGGAATTATTCCTATAAACACTGGTTTTGGATGCTGTCTTACTGGCTTACTATAATCACTGAGGGGAAGCATGGTTCTTTACAAACATATTTGCACACAGGTCAACTAGAGGAACAGTTCATCGGAGACACAGTTGAAAATGTTTGTGCTTCCTACCTAGCTTATTTTTTGTATTGTTGTTCATTTTATTGCCTGTACTATGGAATGAGTATCTGTTGAATTTTCGTACAGCACTGTGTTTATTGATTTACTGCAGATTTTAGGGGCTTCAGAGAATAACAGTCTTTTGCCCCAGGCTAGTACAGCTGTTCTACAGTTTCTGCAAAAGACCACTTAATTTAGAAACAAAAGTTAGTCACAGAGAACTGCAGTTTCAAAAGAGCTGAGTTACGAAAATGGTAAGCTCTAGATGTTTATCTGGGAGCTGTACTGGGAATCTAAAAAAATCTGAAAAATCCGACAGAAACAAGGAGATGATTTGATTCCTTTGAGCATAAGGAAATACATAAACAAAGATTTAAGAAACTTGAAATCTAGTACAGGAAAACTCTCAAATTACATTTTTTTTTTGTTTAAGTATGCAAATAGAACTGTAATAGAAAAGATCTGTCAACTGAATTAGGCCTTTTTCAAGTCAGTTCACAGCCCATCAGTATTTATTCAACCTGAGCTCATTTTTCCTATAGGCCAAGATGTCCCACTGTGCATTGCACACTAGTACCGCTTTCTGTTCTTACAGTGCTCGCTGGAACCACAGTTTCTGCTCGCAGAGGGAAGACCACAGGAGGAAAGGGAGGACAAGAGCAGTGTGAGCTACAGCTCCTCCTAACAACCTAACAAATTAGGAAGCCACGGCATAGTGATAAATGATGACAGAACCACATCCAAATACTTTTAAAATCAAGACAAACAGGTTTTGTTTATGGATTTTGATTGGTTTTGTTGGGGTTTTTTTGAGACTGCTGAAATGAAACATTTTAAACAGATTTCATTTTGTTATTCTAATATAAAATATATTTAAAACATTTATTTTTCTATATACACACACTCTATTGTATGTACTACATGCATGTTACAAAGCTGGATAACTTGTAAGGAATATTGTCTTAAAGGGGAAATTAATCTCAAGCTAACGTTTCCAGAAGGATATGATGTATTAAAAAATTATCTTTAATTCAATCTGAGTTTTAAATAAAACAGCTACTGAAGGCACATATATTCTTTCCCAAGATATGAGTCCATTTCTGAAATTATCAGAATGGATAACAATATTTGAATTATTTTTTAAAATACATCTGACTTGCTGAGCTTTGGAATGCCTGGTGCAAACAGAAAAGATACTGCACTGAATCTGAATACAACTTAGCACTGAGGATGACTGTGTAATTGCAGTCGGAGTGGGAATGTCTAATAGAAACAGAAAAATAGCTTGTATGCCTGCAGATAGTAAAAATTAATGAATGTAAAACTGAAGTCTTTTCTGTTTTAAGAGCTAAATTTGATATATTTATTTAGCCAAATATTTTGTTGAAAAGCACATGGAGTCTGTGTTTCAATTTTACGGACCTTCCTCTATTGTTTTATTTATTTCTACTCTTCTATCATGCAAACTTTATTTTAGCCCTTCTCCTATACAAGGAGTTTAGGACTGAATTGAGGATTAAGGCATGTACCTTTCATTTTCAGTGCCATGTATTGCAAAAATTGCTCAAGGCTAATAATATCCTTTTGAGCACCACAGGGAAAGAAACAGCATATGGATTCAAACTGCCCAGCTATATGTACTTAATTGCAGGGTTGCAGTCAGGAGTCAAGTTGCCTTTGGCTTCCCGTATAATCAATAGAGAGAAATAGATATGGTGCTTCTACTTCTCCTAGGAGCTTTACCATCTTTGAGAAATCTAATCTCTATTGACTATTTGGAGTGCTTCAGTGAGACAATTTGTGCTACTTAGTAATCATACCTCATATGTCATATGTTTCCAGTTTCCATGGAGAAAAACACCTTAACAAATATCAGTTGTATATACCACACCTTTGAAGAGTAAACTATACAGTAAGAGAGATGTGTGCAAAGAAGGACTAATGCATACATTTGGGCTGGGTGCATGAATCATCTGTCATAAAATAGGTGTGCCAGGAATGCACATGTTGGATACTCTGTTTTGCTTGATATAAACTTGTGGATTTTGTCTTTGGCTATTTGTTTTTCCACCAGTTTCAGGAATGTTTATAAAACTCTTCTCACTTACGTTTTTATCAAATATGTTGCTCTGCTTTTCCAGAATTTGAATTTTGCTTTGTTCTTACTATCTTATCTTTTATTTTTTAAAAAATATCAGGCTAAAATCAATCACACATCTATAGTAAAGTTCAATACTTATTAATCTGTTAATTAAAGTTTTTAAAATCATAGACCTGCTGTGTACTACTTTTGATTATGGAAATCTTTTGGTACATAATTACAGGAATTAATGGAATATGAATAGTGCTAGCCAAATGCTGTCATTTACCAAGATGAATTCTGTGTTCACCCTGTCACTCTCACATCTGGACATGACATCCATGCACACAGGATCACTTGGCTCATTTACACTGTATTACAGTGACAGCAAACTTGTGAGATGCTCAGAGAAAAAATCATGTTGCAAGCTTCAAGCCCCATGAAATAGATAATATAAAATAACAGATATCATTCCTTGTAAGAAAGTTATAACAGACAGAAAAATAATACAACTTTTCCTCACCTATAATTTCTTTCCTTTCATTTATAATTTCAGTATAAGCAAATGACATGGGAAGTTGAAAGCTTTCAATGGTGTCTCGTAAGCTGAATTCTATATATCTTTTTCCCTGAGCAATATTAACTTCCAGAAGTCTGTAACATTTTTACATGGTCTTCTCATTCTCTTTAACCTCTACACTGCATTCATAGCTATATTTGACCCACAGACAGTGCCAGAGCTCAGTGCCGGCATTATCTCACTATATATCAATTTGTTCCCTTGGAGGAGAAGATATAAAATGTAAGCTAATATCTGCTATTAAACTGAATGAGTGAATTCAAGCCTTGCCAACGTTCTTGTCAGATGATCAAAGAAGTGGTAAGAACACAGCAGAGATGAAACAGGTTGATGTGTCTTCACAGGGCACAACGAATAACTAATCTTATTTTACTTTTCAAGTCAGTTACCTAATATGTTTCAAGTCCCTGTGCAGAGTACTATTGTCCAGATTTAAGGTGGCCTTAATTCAATTTTGTTTCTGATGATAACCCCACAAACAATTGAAGTATGTGGAACTGAAGGGTCTTCACTTTCCAAAGAAATTTTTTACACAGGCATTTTATATAGTTCAACAAAGCCACATTAAATCACATCTTTACTTGAATGTCCCCATGGAAATAAAACCTGAAGTAGGGCAGGTATTTTCCAATATCAGCTAGTACTTCAGGTGTCTGATTATTTAAAGTAGTCCTTTGAGTTGCTCATTTGTTCTTTCTTATTTTTGATGCAGAATTCCTCGTAGAAATCATCTCACAAAATGATTGAAACATTTAAAATACAATAACAAAGATAAAATTATTCATATTGAAAAACTGATAAGGAAGAGTTAATGTTGTGTTCTCTCATGAATAATGGCATTTATATGAGTAAAGCCACAGCCAAATACTTGTTTGAATACACAAGCCCACACATTCATCGCATGATTAAGTGCTGAATTATTTCTCAAAGTATAAGGATGTCTAGACATCCTCACAGTTACACTAAAAAAGGGGACTTTGGTAGAACTATAACATCTGTTTATAAAAGAAGTTTTTGAAACAACTGTTTTCTTTATGTCTCAGCAAAGTTATATATTTTCCTTTTCTCCAATTTTCATTTTTTTTTTAACTTTGTCTTGCAGATTTCATATGAAATGATGATGGGTAATTCATGATTGTTACTTCTGAATCTTTTATGCTGTAGCTGTTTTGATATTAGATCACCTTGCAACCAGAATATTACCTGTGGATGTTTTCTTTGGATCAGTCACTCATTAATTCAGATAACTATTTTCTGTTCATGTGGTTCTTCTACATTATCTGAGCTGCAGAAACAGTAAAGCTGTGATACAGAGATAATATCAAGTTGAAGTGTTTTATTGTAAACAAGAAAAATGCAAAGAGAAAATAGAACAGAAAATTATGCATACGTACTGTGGATAACAGATTATGAAAACTATAACTTGCTGAAGCTCTTGGTTTGGTGGAGTTTCTTTGTTTATTTGTTTTGGAAGACACTAGAGAAGAGTTTCTTCTGTCTTAAAAATCCAAAGGGAAAAATATTTTAATTTCTTAGGACTCCATCATGAAAGAGCTGTATAAATTAACTTGGCATAAAGGCTTGAGTATTTTCATTGGTAATAATCCACTAAATACGCAATAGTTTGAATTTGATAAATCTATGGAGAAATGGCTGAGAAATTAGTAAAATATTATTTGTTTGACATGGGAATACTTCTGTATTTGATAATACTGCATAGCAGTATTTCTCTCTTTGTTAGTATTTGGATTCTTTAAATCAGAAAAGAATGTTTAATTTTGCGTGAGGAAAAGTGGAAGATATACAATATATTGTAATAAAAAGCCATACTGCCTAGAAAGAAAATGTTCAACAAGTAGCAGAATAGCTAAAATAACCAAAGCAAAATATTGAAGATACAGCTGTGACCATGGTGGCAGGAAACTTAGACACATGCTGTAGACCTCTGCTGCTGACTTTGGAGGTGATATAGACCAGTTTTTTAGCATGGCCTCCTAGTTGATTCTTTTCCAGCATATTGCTTTTCTGCTGCAGCTAACAGATCAGAGTTCTGCTTTTAAGTACTGCCGTGAGAGGAAGTCATTTCCCTGCAAAGGGGACCTTTCTCGTGTTGGTGGCAGAAACCGTGTCCCTGCTCTTCAAAGAACAGAAGAATCACAGAAAGAGTCAGAAATATAGCCAAGTTCTTCTGAGGGCTTCATTTGCTTCTTCTACTGCCTACTGAGCAGTGGAAAAGTGTTGGCACAATTTCTAATTCAGTATATGAAGTGCTAGATGCTACAGAAATCATTTAAAGAGAAATGTGGAAATGGCACTGGGAACAACCACTCTCCAAATTTTTAATATGCATCTTACTTTTGAACTGTAAAAACTTTTCAGATGAAAGTAGGATCACTCACTGCAAGGATATAGCAGGTAAGAAAATCAGATAATTGGCTGTTTATGTGGTGAAGAATAAATAATGTAAGAAAATCAACCAGCAGTATATCTTAAAAATATAGGAAAGGTAGATGAATACTCACCCAGAATGAGAAATAGTTAGGGGAAGTGTATATGTAGCGAAAAGCCCAAGGGAGTTTTTGAGTTGATTTATTTATTTTTGCTGAGATTTTACTAGAAGGCTTATTAAAGGCAGATTGCTGAGAGCAAAGTCACAACCCATAACAAATATTTAATTCAGTTAGGTGAATTTCAGATCATGCTTAAGATCAAGGTACAATGATAAGTAGGAATTTTCATTTTTTCAATCAGCATCTCTACCTGCATATTTTATGAAAGTAGCGATGGATGATCTGCAGGTGGTTCAGAGGTCTGCTTGTGACAAATAGCCTGATGAAAGACATGCATAAGGAAATAAGATAGCCATGATATCTCTAAAGAAGGCCTGTTCCATATGGAAGGTTTTTTTCAGAATAACCATACTTTTAAATTGTAATCTTTGTTAGAAATAGTCACACTGCAAGAGTGTCCAGTGCTTTTTGTCTTCACACTCATCCTGTGGGGTTGTAAAGCCAGAGCTTTATCACCAAGAGTTGTAGGCGTAGTGTGATATATACTAATTCTTTACATGGTATAACATAACAACCAAGCCTAGTTGAGGAATAGAAAATGGAAGCATACCACTGTGGATGTCTGTCTATGCAGTCAGAGAGGGTAGGCAGCAGAGACAGTTGTGAGGGAGAGACAATTGTTTTCACAACACCTGCATTGTGGAAAGAAGATTCTAGAATACAGACTGTATGTGACAGTCCGCCAATCTTTTTCCAGGCAAATTCTGGAAGCACAGACTGCACATGATACCTTTCTTTTCTGTCTTTCTCTCTTTTTTTTCTCTCTCTCTCTTTTTCTTTTCTACTAACATAAGTGGTTATCAAGGTTTGAATTTTGCCAATAGTATTGTGTTGTATTTTGCCAACAATATTATGAGCACCTAAAGTTAATTTCTTATAATGCTAATACTCTTGTGATCAGCTAAAGTTTTTTCCTTATAATGCCAATATTGTTGTTAGCAAATAGATTTCTGTTTTGTGAATTGAAGGATCCCTAGTGTCATCTCACCTTAATTCTGACCTAGGAATTAGTGAATTTGAGTCATCATCCAGGTTGCCCAGGCATGACGTGTACCACTCTGGAAGACTGTGGGTTGCCTCACTCTGACCAGGAGCAGCCTGCTCTGAAAACACGGGAGCGAAACACCTTTCCTCTCTCTGCATCTTGGCAGAGCGACCCTTAGGTTCAGGCAGGCCTACATAGTTTGGCTCTCCACAACGCAGCCTCCTTTAGGAGGTGATGAAAGGGACCGACTACCTCTTTCCTTCATGTGTATCTTCAGGTGAGGCAAGGGTGGGAAGAATTTTTATGCTGTAGAGTTTGTGTCTTTGGTTGTGGCTGGCATGAGCTGATGCTTACCCATGAATGGTGAAGGTCAGCAGCCATCCTTCAAAGAGAAGTGGTGCACACTTAGGAAATTAAGGAAATTTTTAAAGTTTTTCATGAGGCCTATTGACTAAATCAGCCTCTCCCTTTTGAGACTAAAATTTACGTAGCCCGCTGTCTGCATTTAATGATAGCAAAAAACTTCAACTATTCAATCTTTTACTGCAATCTATTAGCAAATTCAGGTTGTTTTCACTGAAGGAAATTAAAAAAGGAAGAAGGAAAAGAAAATAATGGCTTACTGTCAGAAAGCTAAATATATCACAATCTTTATTTAAATGTGCTACTGTAAAAGTAATTTATCACATCAGTAAATATATTTGCAACTTGTCAGTAATGTTGACATTAGCACTCATTGTTAATGACCAGAAGAAAAATATTAGCACCTGTTGTGCTAATATCCACAAAGGAAGTGTTTTATTAATTACAATTTGTGACAGTATTGTCAACTAAGCTTTTTATAAAGATCAATTATTTATAATTTTTGTATATTTTTCCAAGTTTATCTCAAAACTTATTTAAGAATGTTGTTTTTGTATAGGAAATAATAGTTTTTTTTTATCTTTCACTACTTTGAGCAACTGAAAAATGAATTTTTAAAGAAAAGCTAAGATCTAACCTACTGAGAACTTTACTATAAAACAAATATGGTCTCTTGGTAAAACTAGCAGTATCCTAAAACATTATTATTTCAGTCATTATTAAAGCAAGGAAAACTTTCTTATCTACTTTTTCTGTGTCTTCAGTCATGACCTTGGTCATTGTAAGAAGCTTGGCTTGGATTTACATGCACGTGCTGAGAACACGCTTTCATAAGAAATTATATTTAAAAGATACAAATGTAATTCCTTTAAAAATAACAATGTTAGGAAATGTGAATTTAGGAAATGCCATATAAAATACCTGTTAACAGCAATCATTACTGTCATTCTGCAGAAACAAATACTCATTCTGTCCTCATGGATTTATTTATATGTGAAGTGGAGAACATAGCTAATGTGTTTAATCTGCGAAAAAGTGTTATGTTAAAAGCATTCTTTTAAGTTGGCCAACAGATGTCAAATATGCATCCAAACCCCAGAAAACTATACTGGCAAATTTGTTCTGTTTATTATCATCATACCATGAAATCAAAGATCTCTATTATGTGCAAGAACTGCCTGAGGATAATGAACTAGAAGGCAAATCCAAGCCAGAAAATATCCTGGTTTTTCTACAGCCCTGTTTATGATTGCCAGCCATGTCTGGAAGTAAGAGAACCCAAACATACCATTCTGTAACTATACTAGGTTCAGATTGCCTTATGTGCTACTTTAACAGCTCCTCTATAGATCCATGTCTGCAGCTGGGCTCAATGAAACTAGTCTGAGCAACTTGAGTTGTGGGCATTCTGATATTAATGAGCTAGATCCAATCTGTGTCTAGCTCTTCTTTTAGAAACAAAATCTAAATTTAGTTTGGTATGTATGTACCAGGAAAAATAGGACAATACAGGTCAACTTCAAAGGTGGGGAAACACAGCAAAGCAAGAGCTTTCCATTTCCTGTGGGCTTTGTTACAAGGATGGGAAACTTCCTGAAGTAGGTTAAGAGAGCTTTGTGAAGCTATTTAAGAGTCTTCTTTCAAGGATAAAGTGGGAGTGAAAAGGACAGAGATCCTTGTTTGGGGATAAGTAAATGGCCAGAGGAATCTTAGTTACTTGGAAATAAGTCTTGATAATTAGCTTGGAAATAGCATGTGAAGAGTACACTAGGAGCTTATGATGAATGAAATAGAGACAAAACAGAGAATAATACTTGCATAAAGAAAGGAGATCTTAAAAACTGCTGAACTCCGAAAATAGCAGCCATAGCAAGGCTTTTTGAGCTGGTGCTTACTGGTAAAATTTTAATCCATAACTTTATACTCTCTGATTCTGACAAGTGTGATTTTTGTTTTACTTTCTTTTTGCTTTTTATCACCCTTTTTAAAAGACAACTGATATTAATTAATTGACGGTTATATTTTATTCTGTCATTCATAAGCAATCAAAAAGTATCTCCACTTTCATTGTTTCCTCTTTAGCATCCTGGACATATTGCATGATTGAGGAACTGGTTGCAGTCATCAAAGTATGAGAGAGAAACATATATAGCACCAAAACACACAGGCTACTCTGTGTCTACTCCAGGGTTCCTATCAAACAGAATTGTCTTTGACAATGGATCCTTTGGTTTATGTAGTGTTAGTGAATGTTTCTGACAAAATACTCCTATCTGTGCAAGGGAAATGTATCACAACTATTATGATTAGGGAAAACAAGACTCTGGGGAACAGTTTCCACTTCTAATTGGGACTGTCTGTATACTTTTTGTGGTCTGCAGGATAAAAATTCTTTGCCTAAGTTTACAAATAAAAATACTGATATTTTATATCTGGCTTGGAATATAGTTAAGAGCAAATTATTATTCAAAACCTATCACAACATTAAGAGGCAGGAAAACAAATTCAAAAATGAAATTGACTTACCAGTACAAGTTAGTAGTAGAACTAGAAAAGAACTCACACTTCATTCCTTGTCCAAGGCTCGTAACACCCGAGTTCTTTATTTCCATAGGTTAGTTGCAGAAATGACCAGAAGGCTTGCTAAATCCTAAATACTGTAGAGTCCTTCATTTGCCTAGAGAGCCCATTTTGGTTCTTGGAGCCAAGTTGGCATTTCAGCTGCCTTTCAATGAAAACACAGTTCTGTGTCTTGAATATAGAATTGTTCTACAGCTAAGATGAATTGCTGCTAAACCATATAGCTATCCTTTAAGTGTTAGAGAAACTTGTAGTTTTCTGCAGTGTAGCAACTACTGTGTAACTGAATCAGTACAACTTCATTTTTAACTTACTCATACATGTCTACATGCATTTTACTGACTTATGTGTTTTCATTTCTTTATGTTCCAACAAGGCTAGAGAATGTTTAAATCCATCAACTGCAGTCACAGATGGGTGTTTCAAGCTTACTTGCCTAATGTTTCCATGGAACTATAGTCTACACTATAAATCAGTAATGGAAGATTTATAGAAATTAAGTGAGAATATAAGAAAACCTAGATGCAAAGTAATGAATCAAGAAATAAGAAAGAATAAAACTCAGTAAGCCATTAGCTATGCAATTGCATTCATGTTAATATGTTATAATTGAGAGGAACATTCTAGGAATTCAATTACCATTTAATACAATAGCCTGTACCAATTTAATTAGGTATCAGTTAGCCTACAGACATCCACTATTAAAAAATTGGACCTTAATAATTCTATCTTGCTAATATTCATGGGATTAAACCACCTTTAGGCTTGTGCATCACTGAGATGTAAAGCTAGTCATTTGTTTGACCACTGACGACTGAAGTTTCAAACATAAATAAAAATGATTGAGTGGTTGCATAACCTGTACATTTTGTTGAAATCCCTATTTCTATTTCTGCTTGACTATATGTTATTTTATTTTGCACAACATTTCACTTGTTCATATGACATGAGGCATGGATGTAAATTTAATTGTGGATTTTATTATCTTCCTTAAATTGAAATATGAATTAATGTTATAGAATAATGGTATTGTTACAAATATTTTTAAAAGTAATCAAAAAATATCTTGTAGGAAATTCCCAACATATTTATTAAACACCAGTTATTACACAAGAACTTATGTCTACATTATAACGAGCATCTCTTAAGGTGTAATAGAATCATAGAATCATTCAGGTTGGAAAAGAGCTCCAAGATCATCAAGTCCAACCATATCCTTACTCTGCCATGTCCACTGCTAAACCATGTCCTTAAGCACATCTACCTGGCTTTTTAATACCTCCAGGGATGGTGATTCAACCACTCTCCTGGGCAGCCTGTTCCAGTGCCTGACAACCCTTTCTGTGAAAAATATTGTCCTAATGTCTAACCTAAACCTCCCCTGATGCAACTTGTGGCTGTTTCACCTTGTCCTACGACTTGTTACTTGTAAGAAGAGACCAGCACCCACCTCCCTACAACCTCCTTTAAGGTAGTTGTAGAGAGCAATAAGGTCTCCCCTCAGCCTTCTTTTCTTCTAACTAAACAACCCCAGTTCCCTCGGCTGCTCCTCAGAACACATGTTCTCCAGACCTCTCACCAGCTTGGTTGCCCTTCTCTGAACCCTCTCCAGCACCTCAATGTGTTTCTTGTATTGAATGGCCAGAAGTCAACACAGTACTCATGTTGTGGCCTTGCCAATGCCAAGTACAGGGCACAGGATGATCTCTTCCCTAGTCCTGCTGTCCACACTATTTCTTACACAAGCCAGGCTGGCCTTCTGGGCACACTGCTGGCTCATATTCTGTTGGTTGTTGATCAGTGCCCTCAGGTCCATTTCTGCCGGGCAGCTTTCCAGCCACTCTTCCCAAAGCCTGTAGTGTTTCATGGAGTTGTGGTGGCCCAAATGCAGGACTTGGCACTTGGCCTTGTTGAAGGTTATACTACTGATCTTGGTCCATTGGTCCAGCCTGTCCACATCCCTCTGGAGACCCTCCCTACCCTCAAGCAGATCAATACTCCCACTGAACTTGATGTCATCTGCAAAATTGCTGAGGGTCACTCTATCTCCTCATCAA
Organism: Eurystomus glaucurus suahelicus; assembly: GCA_032159205.1. Taxonomy (NCBI): domain Eukaryota; kingdom Metazoa; phylum Chordata; class Aves; order Coraciiformes; family Coraciidae; genus Eurystomus; species Eurystomus glaucurus. The sequence continues at coordinate 45,260 of JAVFHW010072382.1, forward strand.
GATTGTTGATAAAGATATTAAAGACAACTGGCCCTAATACTGGACCCTGGGGAACAGCACTTTTGACCAGCTGCAAGTTGGATTTGTCTGCATTCAGCAGCACTCTCTGGCTGTTCAGCCATTGTTTTACCCAGTAGAGTGTATGCTCTTTCAAGCCATGAGCAGCCATTTTTTTCATGAGAGTGCTGTGGGAAACAGTGTTTAAATTGTATTTACCTCTTAAGATAAAAACATTTGATAGAATGTGATGTATTCAAGAGCTGGCATAATGGGACTCTGAATGCTCCACAAGCTCAACATTCATTGAAAGCCTTTCCCATTACTTGTCCCTATGATCATATATTGGCAGGCCAGGACAAACACTAGCAAACTTCTTTGTATGTTCACATCTCCACTTCCTAGCCATTAAGCAGAAGTGCACTTGATGAAATGTTCCATTGCTGACCTTGACTCCATTCTTCCCTAAGATATGTGCTACATGTAACATAATCCTAGAAATAAAATATCCCAAGGGTACATAAACTGAAGCAACAGCCAAAGCAGCACACATCCTCAGTCATGCAACAAGTCAGTAAGTTTCTGCAGACACTTTGGAAGTTTTCTGTCCTTTGTATGACTTCACTTCATGGTGTTTGCTAATATTTAAGTTAATCTTGTTAACTTAAACTTGTTAAACCCTATAGCTTAAAGTAACACATTTTACCCAGGGTGTATAAAACATATTTACATACGTGGACTGTCTTGATTATCACCTTAGCTAGACTGAAAATTTGCACAATGCAGCTTGTAATTGAACTGGCCAAACAAACTGAAATATTAGGAATATTAAAAAAATGTGTTGTCTCATAAACACAAAATATATCTTGTCTTTATCTTTTTTTGACTCAGATTGTCAGAGTTATTTAGATATTCAGGTATTGCACTTCCATTGAAACCAACATATTTCTCAGAAGCCATACTATTGTTGTCTCTCTAATGCAGGAGTTGATAGTATAAACTAAAGCACAGTATAGGTGTCCTTTACTTATTTCAGTAAATGTTCACTTCATCTTGAGAATCAGAGAAAATTACAAAGGTTATTTGATGTCTAGTGGCTCGATTAAAAAAAAAAAAAAAAAAGTAGTATCAGTTTTACTGTAGGTACAATCATATGTTCTTCCTCTTTCTAAAATATAAGTACACCTCCACCCCCATTATATCCCTCATTTTTTTCTTTGTACTCCTTAAGCTGACTTTAACAATTTTCAACTTTAAAACTTAGCATCCCGCCACTTCCAGGTCACATTTCTGTAATATAATCAGAGTATTATAAATGGTTCTTGTTTTATGCTCAACAAATCTCTTTAATCACCCCATACATCAGTGAAGTCTACATAGCCTGAATAGTACACACATCAGAGCTAGAGAACTGCTGTCACTGCAGGTGTTAAGATATAGGTTTGAGATCCCCATTTTTCTCTGCTTTATGAACTTGAGTACATTTATATTCCTGCATTTGATCGTCTTCTTCTGAAACAAATAATGGAAAGATAGTATTGGGAAATTTAAGTTACCGGGTGCCACATATTAAAAATACTCTTAACGGAAAGAGCGATCAGTGCAGGAAAACCAGAGGGCTCCAAGGCTTGTTGATATGTAGTTCATATCAGAATTTGGAAGAAAGCATTTCGAATGACATAGGAAAATCAACACTGAAATTGCTGGGGAATAAAAGTGAAGAAATTAGTATATTAGGAACCTTTAATAATGTAATTATTTCATTATTCAGAATAAATATTTTTAAAGTGATTATGAACTTGTTTGACCTACAGCAGAAGAAAGAGAGGAAATAAGCCATGAAGTTAATAGCTTGTATTTCAGGCTACACTAGAATTTTTAGAAATTTTACAAGCATGTCTGTCATGCCTGCTAATTTTCCTTCATTTAATCTGCTTTTTTTTCTCTAACTTAGTATATGGTATAACAGTATAAAGCTGTTAATAGATATATGAACATGTTTAAAACTGAGCATAACTATCTAGCTGAATTTTGCTATGACCAGTACAATAAGGCAACTTGAATAAAACCCCAAAACTTTGTATAAAAGACTTTGGAGCAAATATAGTGGCCTTGTGTTTACAGATTGCTCCACAAGATGAGATTTTTTAAAATGTAATTATGGATGACCAAAGGAAAACAAATATATGCTAGCACTTAAAAAAAAAAAAATTGTGAAAAATCTTATTATTTAGATTCCAGATTACAGGAAGATATCAGTTTCTCACCTTAATTCATAGATAGTCCTGGTCTTCACAAATTTAATATGATCCATGTAATGCAATAGCATCTAGGCAGATAGCTTCAACATTCGTCTATCACAAGTCTGGAATAATTCAGATGTGTTGAGAGTTCTTTTAAGTGATCATTTAACAGACATTCATTGCCCCTTTATCTGACTTTCTTAGCAATTCTGTGTCTTGGAGGGTAATGCAGTTAAGGATACTGTGTCCATGTTTCTTTTCTGCATATGCTAGGAATGTTATGTAATGTAAGTAGGTTATGTAATGTAAGTAGGTTATGTTATGTAAGTAAACTAATAAATTAAATTGCTTAACTCTTATCTTTTTTCTTTAGAAATAATGGGATTTATGCTGCTTTCAGTCCCATTTAAAGAAGGAACAGTTTTGCATTAAAAAAGCAATATATTACATGAATTCACAGAAAAATATCAGTGTTGTGTTTTGCATCATAGACCTGCAAAAAAGATAGTGAATGAATTAGGACTTATTAATTATTTTTTGAAAGCCTAACCAATACTTGTATATGTCTTCAAAAATAATGAAAAATTTACTATCATTTAAATACAGAATAGCTTGTATGTAACTGGTATAAAGAAGCAATTTTTTTAAATGTTTCAATCTTTTCCCATATATACTTTTAAATTATTGATAATTCCTTGAATATCATGAAAAAGAGCTGTAAATGACCCCATAGTTCTTTCTGCAGAAGTCATATTTAAGTAGTAAGTTGCTGAAAAGAAGATTACTGAAAGAAATGCTTTAACTTGCAAAAAAAAAAACTTATGGAGAGAGTAACTTTACCATGGTACTACATTTTTTTTTGCAGCAGGAGATGGATTCTGAACATATTTATTCTGGATGACATAACGTGCTAGCAGTAGGAAGTTAGACACATGAGGAAAGTATTACTTTCCTCATGCATTCCTCTAAGGATAGACCTTTGTGTGTTGTCATTCAACCTTTCTGCCTATAAAGTGTCTGTCTTGAAGTGTACATGGAAGTAAGCATCATGTGTATAAAGATTTTCTAAAAGTGAAGGGTTGGTTGGATTGATATGGGAGTTGAAGGACTGAAAATCAAAAGATCTATTGATTCTTTTTTTTAATGCATTTGCTTTGTTGGTAACAACAATATTTTCCGATACCAAGCAACTCCTTTGCTTTGGCCATTAAATAGAAAGTAGCCTTTTTGTATGTACTTTGTGGTGCGTGACTGACTTGGATGGTCAGAACATGAAAGGCAGTCTTAAGAATCTGGATTTGCAAAAACTCCTAAGAAACTCAAGCAATTCTAGCAGTTCTGCATCTTGCAATTTTTTTGGTATATCACACAGTCTTTGATTTCTTTCTTTCAGGCCCAGAAAACCTGCACTTAGGAAAAGATCTGATTTTTATGAAAAATAGGGTTGACACTCACTTAGTATTTTGGCAAAAACTCATAAAGAGACTTTGAGTGAATTGTTAAAGGAAAAAGGTAGTGGGTGAACTAAAAAAGAATTGTTTGGGTTTGTTCCAAATTTTATGTCATTTTAAGCCCATCACATATTTTTGATAACACAACTCAAACTTTTAAAATACAGTTGTGAAGAAACCTCTGCCTTCCCTCCTAACCCAAACTGCAAAGCTGTCTCTGGATGCATGAATGGGATTCTGCTTGTATGAAAATACACTGTAAACTCCAAGAATAGTAGTTTTACTAACAGGAGATAATTCTATATACATGTTCTCTGCCAGGAGCAAGTACTTAGACTGCTTTTACTTGTCTTCTGCAAGCCTGATGACCCTTCAGCAAAACACTAACATCCACGTAAAAAGAAACAGACTCCTTTCTACAATTACTCATCTCTAAATAAGAATAGTTAACCCTGATCTCCTTACAGACAATGATTAAAGATATAAGTTTGTAATTTCTACTTTTCTGTCACTAGAAGAGGGAGAGAGGTAGGAAGGGGAAGAGAAAACCCTTCTGAGTTAGAATTACAGAATGTTCACATTCGAAACAATAATGCAGATTAAAGTTCTCAGAATGATTTTTTCAAAAAAATCAATAAAAAGTAGCATGTGAATGGCTGAAATAGAAGTAAATGCTGCATTTATAATAGCCCTCTTTAGCCCGAACTAAAAACACATTATTTTCCTAACACGAAAAAATTCTTCAGGAAATGTGAGAGATATTAGTAAAGCAAACCTTTTCCTGTTCCTACTGCATATGCAATGATAGTGCAAATAAGTAAGTGCAAATAGTAACCAATGAGGCATGAAGGTAATTTTTTCTAGTAGCTTTGTACTTAATGGGATCCAGATGCAATGATAAATTGAAATACACCACAAAATCCATGATGTTACTGAGAGCAACTGTAAAATTAAATCCTTGCTTCTGTGAAAAACAGTGGAACACACAAGCTCTTCCTGTTTCTTAACCTTACTTACAGCTAGGGTTTTCTATGTGCATTTACAGAGGAGATGGCATCTTACGATCTTTAAAGTGACATGATTAGACATGGGGCAAGTCGCAACAAAGAACTGCTTGACCACTATAACAGGAGTAAGGTTCATAATGCTGAAGTACAGACAGATTTATCAGTATGAGCAAAAAAAACCTTTACAAAGGGTGTTGTAAATTCAGTGGGTTTTCTGTTTTTTCTTTTAAGGGAAACAGGCACAGAAAAAATTCCATTTGTATCTCCATAGGCTGCTCTGATTCAGAGTTGACTACAGCTGGTGTCTTCTATTTTCTACATGCTATGGGGACTTCTCTATTTCTACCTTTATTAATCAAATGCTCTACATTGTGATAAATTCTCTTTTTTTTTTAAATGGGGCTGAATTTATTGTTTCTATAGAGCCAGCCTGAATAGCCTTATGTAATATTTCCAAGGAAAATGATACTGAGGTGGGAAAGGAGAATGTGAAATACCATAGCAGGCAGATGGACCCTAGAATCTTTGAGCCTTTAAGAAAGAACAGACTCATTTCTTGCATATTAAAGTGATAATATCTACAAAAAATTATCCTTTGCACACAAAGCCCCATGCAATTAATTAATTGTGAATCTTGGAGTTCATAATTAATGTTAGTAAACAGGAATATATTTGGACAATCCCACCTATTCATTTGTAAATAGTGTAAACGAAAATTAAACCATAGATCTGCTTCTGGCACTTTAGAGTAGTTTCTCAACTGCCGTACAGCAGCAAGCCTTTCTTAAAAGCAAACTTAAGAAATTAATTACAGAATAATAATTAGTGCATGATAGCTTTGCTAAACTGGTAACAAAGTTGAGACTGAAACAATTTTGGATAAGGCTACAGATATGCAATTTGTTTGTAAATTGTATAATGAAAACAAAAATAAATTTTCCAGACTTTGGATTGGATACTATATATTACAAAGAAAATTGCTTTTGTTTTTCCCTTGAGTTATATATATATTTTTAAACTGTAACTTAACTTACCTTAGTAACTAAGTCCAGTCCTTCAGATATATCTATAAAAGTTCCATTTTCTGAATATGAAGGCACTACTGTTTGTAGAATAGAGAAGTATGACAGTATTTTCCTTCTCTTTTGTATATGCCTGTGGCTACCACTGTGGATGTCCAATGTAAAAAAATCCAGGAAAACTCTGTAAGAAACTCCTACTGTCAAGGAATAGATCTGGAGATTGGCTTACCTCAGCCAATCAAACTAGGAAGCCGAAATAAGTCTAACGGGGAAGAACTGGCATTCACAAACCAACTTACATTTCAACAGAAAACATATTTAATAAAACGACCCATTTTTCAACATCCTTCCCTGGCTGGTAGGAAGTTAAACAATGTAAAATTAACTTAATTGAATAAACACAATGAATTCCATAGTGAAAAGTCAGGCCCCATATGAAAGAAAAATGGAAATATGTACTACTCTCCTCTGCATATTTCATATTTAGGAATTTTTAATTAGATACTGGCCTCATGAAACGCTTGTCTGCAGCACATGCCTTAGAAGGCAGACCAAGAGAAAAATGCCACTGAGTTTATTATGTGTTCTTGTCTCACTTATCAGAGGCTCTTATCACTGTGTTAGCTCACTGTTTTTACTGATGATGCTTTTTTAAGGACTCAAAACCCCTTACCATCTCACTTGGAAGACTGTTTTTTGCAACAGACAGGCCATATATACATTCATTAGCTGTACTTGAAAGAATGTACTCTTACTGGCAACTTACTTTTCCTTATTTTTTCTTTTTTTTAAATGTATTTTATTCTGACACTCCCATATGGTCTGTGAGGAATAGAACTTTTATCCAGATATAGCATGCTTTTTGAACAGCAACATAGCAGACTAAAAGAAAGAAAATAGTTTTCCTTGTATAGAAAGCACTATTCCTATTTTTAGGCCACTTTTGGAAAATTATTCTGCATTTTTTTTATCTTATCAAATTTGATATAAATTAGAACTTGGAAAATGAGAAATGTAAAACTGATCTATAAACTGTTTAATCAAGAAATGAGATTTTAATGAAGCATAATTGTTGGCATTAGAAAAGAACAATTTGTTAAAGCATAGAGAGCATGTCTATCATAAGACAGAACTGTCATGCTATATTTAACACTTTATCACCGGACATAAACTCAAAAATATCCTCACAATTTACCAGCATTTAATTTACAATAGAGTTTGATATTGCTGAAATTTGCTGAACTAGTGCTGAGTGTTTGTGTACATAATGTGTCTTATGCCAAGACTGTGATAAAACATTCTGTATTTATATGGATCAGATATAAATACCATAAAGAAAAAATCTTACAGTAGTAACTTGTAAAGCTCCTAACTGGCTGAAAAACTTCTTCAGAGTATTCTCACCTGGTTCCTGCGTGGAGAAAGCTTGAAAGAACTGATCTCTGTCAGTTCTTGCATTCTCAAAACTTTTAGTTAGTTTCAAAGACTAAAAGCCCTTAGACCATTATGGACAAATGCCACTTCACTGTTTTTCTAAACAAGTTTAGGATCCATGAAGAGTAGAACACACAGCAGTGCAGGGTAACTAACTCTCAAGATTGCCAGTCCTGTTCTAGGACTAGCGCTGATGATACACTGGTTATAGAATTTTTGTCTGTAAAAATACAACACAAACCCACTTAGTTTTTGAGGCAATGTGCTGAGAGCTAGGAGCTGTAATCTGCAAATTATTGTGCTTGAATAAAATCATTTCAGTCCAGCTGAGAACATAACGATTTAAATGCTGATCTTATATTGCTGCTACAAGCACTTGGGCATGCTTTCTCTTAAGTAGCAGATGAAAAATTTACCTAAAAGTCATTGTCACAGAGGCATCCATAAAACAAACAGCAGCAGCTATCCAAAATGCAGATATGTTGCAACCAAAATTACTTGGCACTCCTTCTAACAAAATTAAATTACAAGTTTGGATGTCAGGAGGGAATATACTACTACACAATAAACTCCTAAGCTTTGAAGACTATTCTTTCTAGAAAGATGAACCAAAATGTGCACACACACACTCTTAAAGGGAAAACCTCCCATACAGGGGTACCCAGAAAATACCACTATCCAGAAGGAGTGAAGGCTTACTAAAGGATATATCCAGAACACATATTCCTTCATCAAAGGGGAGGTGAGGCTCACTCAATCTATGACAGTATCCTTGTATGGTCTACTGTATATCCAAGAGGAGGATTCACAGCTGCAAGGTCCACTTTCTCTGAGGAGAAACCAACTCAAAATTGACTCTCTGGTGGGGCTCCATTTATATCCTAGTCCAGGGTGCACTGTCATTCTAATCAGTTGGTCACGAGCCCACAACAAAGATAGGCCTGGACTCTGAGGCACCCATTAATCCCCGGGGGTGCTGTTTAATGTCTTTGAGGCACCAAACCCATCTTTATCAGGTCTCTGGCAAGGATTTTGTCAGCTTTCTGTCAGGGAGGCTGCATGTGCCACAGTGATGAAAAGTTTATACCATGAAATAAATAAAGAGAAAAAAAATCCAAGTGATCCAAAGAAAATTAATAGTCAAGAAAAAGCTTCTCTACTATATTTTTTTTTTTATATGACTGTTTAAAAATGTTGTAGAGTTAGGCTTTCTTAATTTAAGGCAATCTTCTCTGTTAATCTTTTTATGTTCTTCTAGTTATATAATTCATGTGTAGGAATGCAGATATCAAAATCTCAATCCTGGAGTGGAATGTAAGGTGTTTTTTTCTGTAAAGGGTAGATGAACATTATTCCTGGTTGTTATGGAAATCTGTTTTTCTTGGTTTTCTTTTGTTGTTGTATGTTTGTTTCTTTCTTTTTGTCCATGTTTGTTTTCATATACTTTAAAAATGTTGTTAATAATGAATATCTCATAGTAGGTCTGGTATTCTGTGGTAAATAGTGATCCATTATTGTAGTTCCTCATAACAACTCCTTTGCATCAATTGTATTAATTTATAGAAGTATCTATTTAAAAAGAAACATTCTATATGGTGAAGTTCTAACACGATTGGGATGAACATATTTATGATTATTTAAAATTTATATTCAGTTTAACACAGTTATCACAAGTATGTATTGCATCGAAATTGTCATACTGAGTCTAGCTTGGTTGTCTAGCTTTGTATTCTGTCTGAGAGAATGTGGTACGTCAGTAGAAAATGAACGAACTGAACAAGTAAGAAAAGAATCACTCTATATTCCTTGTCTGTTTTAGGCATAAATACTTAGGCATAGATACTTGTTTTCATCCATATGTTTACGAGACAAATATAAGATTGGGGTTTTTTTGTCTTTTTTAAATGCTTAAAATGACCAGACACACATCAGTATAATTTTATCTCTTTTTGAACATTACTTCTAAAGATTTATACTGTGTGTAGCATACTACTCATGTGTGAGTTTTATATTGAAGTCACAAGAAGAGTATCAGAGATTTGGAGGAATGGCTTGGAATTAGGAGGTGGGAGACATTTGTTTTGTCATTCCAATATTCTCCCCTGTATTCTTTCCCTTTCCTAAGGACTGTGACAAGAATTCTTACTATGAGTCAAACAGAAGTAAGTCCATGCACATACAAGATGAGGGATTCTGTTTACTACTTGTACAGACTTTTTGTTACATGTGGTAACTGGCTGTGTTGAAGAGCGAATACCAGTTATTGCATAGCCTCATATACCCCATGATGACATACAGGTTTGTGTACTCATGCCTGTTGTAGGCTGGGGAGAGATTATTGCCACTAAGTACAGCTAAACCTTCTTCAGGTTCAAGTCCTGATAAAGAAAAGAGTCAATCTTAAATATTGATCGAGGGCAGGGAGGAGGCAATACATCAAGAAGATCAATGTTTTCACTAATCAGTTTCTGGACTATGATTATGTTTTCTGTTCCGAATATGTGTCTTAGATATATTGTAGCAAATGACTGGATGGTAGGTGCCATGAGCCATCTTACATGTGAGCACTTGGAAAAATTCCAGTGATTGAAGCTAGAGTGAGCTTTACTATTTTCTTCATTCTTGACAAATTAGTATTTCTTCATTGTTTGAAGCCTGTTACATGTTCCATGGTTTCAAAAATTTGGCTGTACCTATAAAGAATGTAAAGAAAGGTTTAGAATATCCTGCACCCTCTGGCATTGTTTATGAAGGTATTTTTTTCATGTGTAGTTCAACCCTTCACTCTTGAACAGTTTAGATAACCACATTATTTATCTTATTGGTTTCCAAAATTTTTTGTATATATATGTAAGATACATCCTGTACCTTATACATGTATCTTATCTTATATGTATATAAGATGCATCATGGCAGAGAATGTAATTGCACTGGTGGCAAGCAGTAATAGCATAGTTACCATATGATTGATCACAATAGATTTCACAATAACTCCTGATAACACCATTTTCTCTATTGCATAAAATGGAGTTAGAGGCAGAAAATTTGTGTTGGGAAGACAAACAAAAGATTGTTGCTGGTGTTCCTTTTAAGAAGAAAAATTGTGTAGCTTTTATGTACAAGTTTATAGTAATTTTATAGTAATTTATACAAGATCAAGAAAATGTGCACCCACATATGATATCTTTTACTGTTAGCTTGTTTAGATTAAAAAGGTTGCATTTACCTCTGTTCTTCATGGAGCCTTCACTGAGGGAGAGACTCTAGCACACAGAAGGTAAAACTTATTATCTGCTTATAGTAAGAAGCCCATTAATAGGGTGGTATTTAAGGTAGTTAAATAATGTTAATTGAATGCTCTGAAGACGAAAATGAAGTTTAGCCACATTTGTGCAAATGCTGGGATGCAGAAAAGTACATGGGAAGCTACTATTGCATATATTTTTTCCCCTCTGGCTACATGTCTTCATTCTATTCTTATACAGAACAGCCAGAAGAGTCGTTCCATTCAGGATGATAAATAATGTGGCAAAATGGTCTTCCTAATGAGACTTTGACAGGAGAAGCTAGGATCTTATCTTCACTCCATCTAGGGACCGTCGCGCCTCTGTGGTATTGCTACTCTGGAGAGTGAATATATCTGCTGTTGAAAAGAACAGTAATAAACTCAGCCGTATAGCATGTTAGCAATTGGGAAACATCCTAGTGTCCATCTACTTTCCTCCTCTGCTTGATTAGGTGCTTGGCTTTTGTACTAAGTTTTATCTCCAACGCAGGTCAGCTGTATCTTACAACAGCAAACAGTATTTAAATATTTTTTTCTAAATCTAATGAAATGTTATCTCATTGCCAGAGTGTAGTACCAGATATAATCTCTTTCAAGCCTATGGGCATTCCAGTATTGCAGCAAGAGAGCTCTTCCGAACTAGTGCTGCTTCAGCTATTCCAAAAGCAGTTACAAGGCTGCTACTACAAACTCCTTAGCCTCCGCCAGCCTCCAAAATATATACCAATGACTCAATTAGCACTGATGCAGCTGAACCAGTGATAAGACCAATGGGAATCTGTGTGCTAAATGTCTAATGTGTAGACAAAGTTTAGGCTGCCTCAGAGACATAAATGAATGAAGTGTTAGCAGCACTGGCATGGGAGTCAGGGACATGGGTAGTTCTATGCTAAGAAAAATAGGATTTCTGTATTCCTTGGGAAAACCTCAGACCCCATAGAAGAAAGACTTGTAGATAGGCTGAACTTGTATCTGACTGTTATAGGCACAGCAGGTATACACAGTTGTACAGTATTAGTTTCTTTAAGTAAATAAGTAACCTGGCCAGTAGGATAAAAAAAGCAATCTTAGGCTGATATTATCCACAGTAACTTATACATAGATCAGAAAAGTAAGAACCGGAATAGCTTCAGGTACAAGAAATAGGCATTTCACAACTCAATATCTTAGTAGATCATAGTAGGTAATAAGGAGAGTGATAGTGAAAACTTGGAGACAAATTTGGAAAAATACAATGTAAAATACATTTGGAGAAGAAAAATATCCTTCAGCTTAAAAGAAAAATAAGCATTTTACTGTGTGTACTTCAGAGTAGCAGACTTGTCTTTTGTTGTCCTTTTTTTTGTTTTGTTTTGTTTTTTGTTCATTTGTCTTGGTTTTTTTCCTGCTATAGGGTGTGAAGAGGGTGGCAGGTTTAGCTGTATCCATATTTTGTATTCACAGCCCAGAAGATCTGTGATAACATATGCTACTTTCTTTCCCTGGGTAGTATAGTGACTAAACTGATTTTCTCTCCTTGAAGCATTGAATTGATTTGATTCAGAGTATATCCTGAAGCAATTTCTAAGAACAGTACAATTTCACATTGTGCCTTACTGTAGGTTTGAAGCTTTATTGAATATCATTTTTCATTTTTGCGCATGGCATTTTCCAGGAAGCAGGAGAAGTACTGAAAATTATTAGTAGCTTCTTTTTTTTGTCATGTTCCTATCTACTGTGCTGTCTTCAACCACTAATACAAATAGCGCATACAAAGCATGCATTTATTTTTGCAAAGTCGTGTGCGCTTCTGAGCATTGCTAATCTTTTCTTTACAGCCAACGGAGCAACCCAGCAGCAGAATGGTGGCTAAATTAAAACTACGATGACAAAATTGCGACTGTAACCTGCAGGTGAACCTCAGAGTAAACCTTCAGGAGAAGGTTTGCTTTTAATCCCTGCAAGCAAAACTGTGGAGTTGTTTTTGCAAATGAAATTTTAGAGAGTTTGCATAGCCCTTGCATCCATGACAATTAGGGCACAGCTAAAATCCTGGAACAGTTAATCCACACAGTTAGCCTATTTATGAGGAAAAAAGATAATGAAAATGAAATACTTCATATCAGACAGTAGAGAAAGTTCTTGTCAAATAATGGAATTTTGAAAAGGTGTAGGGAGAACACGCATTTTTTAGCACACAGTTCAACAATGTAGTTATAGTAGCATTGCTTCAGCCTCTAGAGGTGAATTAGAATAAATCTCTGTATCGTCAATACAAAGATGAAAGGTGCAAGTACAGTGACAATAAATTATGGGCTTTACACCAGTAGTTCAGAAGTAAGGCCAAACGAACTCTAGAACACTGATGCCTGTAACCATAAGGATAGGTTTCACTCTATACTGCCTGTAGTCTCTTTAGTTGATATGTTAGCTGGTTAGGTAGGAAGGGTGTTTTTTTAGAAGGGAGGGAAAAACATATCTACCAAACTGAATGAATCAAATTCAATCTTTGTCCCATGTTTTTCCGATTTCTGGTAGGCATATTTTCTTTGGTACTTGAAATGATGCAACTGATTATGTGTTGTGTCTATAAATACGTGTTTGTATGTATACGTGTTTGTATGTATGCGTGTATGTATATACAAGTTAAAGTCTCAGAGATCATTCCTAATAGGTGTGTTTAGGAGACTGATAAATCTGTCCACTTGGACTTTAAAACATAGCTTTGTTCAATTAGCGCTCTTTAAGAACACATTTCATGCTAATGGTTCATTTCTACACAGTACAACTAGCTCTCACTATATGTCCAGAACTGTTAGTCCTTAAGAGTTATGCCCTAAATTGCTGATGTACATCACCACAAAACTTCACTCAAAGAAACCCAGAGACATATCCAGGCATACAGATTGTAACCTGGGGACTTGCTCCAGCCACCAGTGCTGAGCCCTTCACTTGCCTCACATAACCTGGTCATTCCCAGAAGCTGGTATTCGAGACACACACACTTACCACCACAGTGACTGGGGCTAAGATCTCATTCACTCTCCTAGCTGACACCACAGCTCAGGTGCACGTGCACACCCAGTATAGCTCCAGTTGCTGACAGCAAATACACTCATGCCAGTCCCCAAAGAGCTACCACTTAGTCCTTGGTGGCACACGCAGGCACAGATAGAGATTGAAATTATACAGACACATAGTTGAAAAAGGATTTAATAAGAAGGTAGGATGAACTGCAGCTCTCATGTGCAGGTTTCAGTTGGACAAGCATGCTGACTGACTCATTTTACAGTTGCCTAACTTGTTTTGTACCTCTTTCACAATGTTCTTCCCCAGTTCCCTTCTTCTCCACTGTCCTTCATCAGTTTGCACAGTCCCACTGGCCCTCAATATCCTGGACCCTCAGATTTGCTTCTGTTGACTGTGAAGTCCCACTTTACCTGCAGTTCCTTGGTAGCTCATCAGTTCATGTGACTGGTCAGATCTGCTTCTTGTCTGTATCCCTGTTGTATTTGCCTGTCAGTTTTGCCCCTCTGTGAATTTCATTCATAGCTTCTCCCTTTTCCTTGCCATCCTCTTTGACTAGATCCTCAATCAGGTAATCCTCCTGAAATTAACATTCCTATGTTCCAGTACCCTTAACAATGAGCACTAATGACCAGATTTGGTTTTCCTTACTGCCTCCCTTCATTTTTTGGTCAGGTTTCTGTCTCTTTATGTTCTTGTTTATGGTTCCTTATTTACTTATTTTCCCTTTTGCTGAAAAGGTCCTTGGCTAGATAACCCTAAGGAAGCAGAGACCTCTGCTTCTACATATCTTTAGAGCATTTAAAAGCCAACCAGCCCACCACACACACGTCCTATAGAATGGTAGAGAATGAAATAGAAGTTGTTTTTATGGTATGGTTTTCAGGGTGTCGCGATCCGCCCACAAGGGATGGCGGCTCCGCCCACAAGGGGTCACGGCTCTGCCCACAAGGGTCACGGGTCCGCCCACAAGGGGTCAAGGGCGAGGCACTTCTCTCCAAATCCACAACCAATTGCAGGAATCAGACACACCACCTTATGAAAATATATGTTTATTTATACTAAGTCAAAATCTATTCTATGAAGTATTCTTATATCTTACAATCTATGTCTTATCCAAATATTGCAATACCGTTATCACAGCCTATGGAGTCTATATCTTAACAATTTAATCAAAAAGATCTCTCAACATTTGATAATCACCCAA
>JAVFHW010072383.1:0-15466 GCA_032159205.1 Eurystomus glaucurus suahelicus
TTCTCAATGGTTCAAGGGAAATGTAGTTCATTTAGCTGACTTAGAAAGGCATGCCTTTAATATATGGGGGTCGGACTCCCACACAAGGGAAATAAACTTTTGGAAATAAGGGAAATAAGCTTTTGGAGTTTTCTCATTTCTTTTGATTTTTTGCACCTTCCTGAGCTGTGTACATAGGGTTTAAACTTCTAAAATGACCTTGTTTTCCTTAACAAATTATAATTTTTGCAGTATAAACCTATCTTGAACCTTGGAGTTAGAAAGTATTAAAAAGGAATCTATAGCAGACAGCTTAAAGGTTTGATGGAAGAATGATCCACACAATGAATTCTTCCTTTGCTTTCAGTGTTGCAGATAAATTCAATAGTGCACTAGTACTTATCATCTTAAGATAATACTGTATTTCACCAAATATAGTGATAGAAATGGTTTGAGCTATTATTATGAAAGGAAGACTTTTTACTTCATAACACACTATTAATGCTTTAGTCTCATATAACTCTTAGTATCTGAAACTTTTCTACCTAAATAATATATTCATTTATCATAGAATACGAGGTTGGAAGGGACCTCAAGGATCATCTGGTGTAACCTTTCTTGGCAAAAGTATGGTCTAAATAAGATGGCCTGGCACTCTCTCCAGCCAAATCTTAAAAGTATCCAAAGTTGGGGAATCCACCACTTCCCTGGTGGGATTATTCCAATGGCTGATTGTCCTTGTTGTGAAAATTTTTCCTCTTGTACCTAGTTGGAATGTCCCCAGGAGTTAACTTGTACTCATTACCTCTCACCTTTTCCATGTGACTCCTTGTAAAAAGGGAGTCTTCATCTTTGTTGTAGCCACCCTTTAAACACTTGAACATGGTGATAAGGTGTCCTCTAAGACTTCTTTTCTCAAGGCTGAAACCCAGATCTCTCAGCCTTTCCTCTTATGGCAGGCTTCCCAGTTCTTTGATCATCCTTGTGGTGCTTCTCTCAACTCTCTCCAGCCTGTCCACATCTTTTTTGTATAGCGGGGATTGAAACTAAACCCAGTATTCCAGGTGTGGCCTGAAAAACACTGAGTGGACTTTGCAAAATATGTGTCTTCACAAAATGTACTCATTAGGAAGAAACATTTTGTATTCCCTTTCTCATCAGGATGACATTTCTTCACTAAGAAATGTCTTTGTTTTGTTGTTGCAGTTCTCAAATTAAAATGTGTAAGAATCACTCAAAACTTATAATCACTCTCATTCCTCAGACTAGAACTATGATTTGGGTTATGCATGGATTCATTTCACTGTTTTCAAGACACTGTAAGTATGTTGCTATTTCTTTCTTTCATGTGGGAATTAGAAAAAGGTTTTATGATAACAGACAGACTTTTTAACTTCTGAGAATTTTATAGCAATATCTTTGACACAGCCATGAGTGGTAATATACTCCAGTGTTAACACTTCTGCCTGTGTGTGAAGATAAAGACTTTCTCACAGTTTAATGCTGTATAATATAAAAACCTTATTATTTAATACTTTATGGCAGTTATAAATACGTTAAGTCCTTCAGTGGAAACATGGGAATACTTTAAAAATTGACTCAATGAAAAATAGGTGATGAGAAAGAATAAAAAGATAAGAAGGACACAGACTATAAGCTTAGCTATTGTTTAGCATGGATATTATGCACAATGGTGTGAAGGATTAAGAAAAATGCACAGAGTAGAAATTACACACAGCACCTGTGTTAAAAATGTAGCTGAAGTTTAAATAATAATGAATTTGGATGAGTTTAGTCTTGTGATTTGGAGGATAGGTCACTCAATTATTTCCTAGGCCTACATACGAGAATCCTGTGACCATGACAGCTACCACCAAAACCTTGAAACAGCTGAGCTTTTTCTAACACCTTTTCCTTATGGGGAAAGATTTTTTTTAAGGTATGGTGACTGATGTAACATCAAAGGAGGGACATACAAAAAATCAGAGAGCTAAAATGACTAGATGAATAAGGCAGGGTAGGAAATTCCCTGAGGGAGACATAATACAAGGTGATGCTGGTGGTGATTTACTGTCATACGCCCTTATCTAAGGTGCCTAAAATGTGTGAATGATGAATACATCTTATGCAAGTGAGTCTATACAGCTGGCAGCATATACAAGTCTTGTGCTGCAGGGTCTCTCTCAGGGGTCCAGGGCAGCCTTCATTGGCTGGAACTAGCTAGAACCACTTGGAGCCAGTTCTCCCTCCCGACACTCACATGACTGTTGCTCCAACAGAACCCAGCAGCAACAGCCCTTTGTGTCTCAGGGAAGGGAGGCACCTGCAACCTCCACAATGGGGCCTCCAGAAGGAGCTGGTGGGGAAGGCAGGGGAGTAACCATAAAAACAAACCCAAGTGGACCCAAAGACCAAGGAGGAAGAAACTCTCACCATGACTACCATGTTCCTCCCAGTGAAAGTCTTGAGGCAGCGATAACCCTGATACAAACCCCCTTCTCCCTGAAGAACATAGGTGCCACAGCTTGTAGTGGCTGGATAAGCAAAGGAAGGATGAGAGTAACTACAAAGTAAAAGGATGCACACAAGGAGATCTTTCTATAACAGTAATGGCACTTTCAGTGAGACTGTATTGTAATAACTTGATGGTTTGACTATGAAAGTTTAGTACTGTTATAACTGGACTAATAATGACTGTATAGTTCATTTGGATTACATTGTTAAGATTTTTATTAAACTAACAATAAGTCTTACCTTTATGCATGTGATGCCTTTCTTTCTGCCCCTAACAGAATTTTGAGTGTGACACTGGTTATGAAACACAAAGTAGTGAAGAAATAGAACAAATGAGAAAAAAGTTAAAATACCTCTGGGTATTACATTTGATGGAGCTCCTTATAAAATGACTCAGTTTTCATTGTTAATTTGAGGTTTCATCAGCCAGAGACAGCCTTCAAACATTTGTCTTCACATGGAAATAAGTATTTGTGTATCTGTATGCATATATGTGGCTGAGTAATTTATATGTGATCTGCTTTATGTATCCATGTCTCTCTTTTTCCTTAAGTGCTCCTGCAACAGTTACAGGAATTAAACCTTGGCTAGAAAACAGATATGTCTTTGGAAATGAAGGAAACTTTTGAAAGACATAAGGCTACAAATAAGCCTAGAAGTATCTAGTTAAACATACATGCTAGTGATAAGAATTTTTAGTCAGCTTTTACTGTCCTGCCCTCTCCCCCAACAAGGGATGTTGTACATATATTCACTTTTAACATTGGGTCCATAGAATCACAGGATGGTTGAGGTTGGAAGAGAACTCTTGGGATCATCTAGTCCAACCGCCCTGCTCAGGCAGGGCCACCTACAGAATGTTGCCCAGCACTGTGCTCAATTGGGTATTGAGTACTACCAAGGACTGAGGCTCCACTGCCTCTCTGGGCAACCTATTCTTGTGCTTGACTACCCTCACAGTAGGAAAGTCTTTCTTGTGTTCAGATGGAATTTCATGTCTCTTAATTTGTGCCCGTTGCCTCTTATAGTGTCACAACACGCTACTGAGAAGTGTCTGGCTCCCTCATGTCTTTTTCCGTCCCATCAGGCATTTATGCACATTGCTGAGATCACCCTGAGCCTTCTCTTCTCCACGCTGAAAACAGAGCCTTTTCAAATGAAGCCAACAAGATTCACAGATGAACAGTCCAGCAGGAAACCAGTAAAGGATGAGAAGTGCTGTCTCTTTTTGAACAGATAATCAATTTATGCTTTGATACACATAAATGAAAGAATTCAGCTCTCCAGAAAACTTTTGTCTACGTAAATATTTATCTCATTATCTATTTTACCGATAAGAGTTGAGAGTTTTTCTTAAAGGAAGGCAGCTGAACTCTCATGGCTGTAGGAAAAGATCAAATGTGTATTTTAAAATGACCTTAAATTAACATATGCAAACATTGTTCTTTTCCAAGCTATCTAAATTGATATGAGGATATTTTAGGTCTTGTTTGCATCCATCCACCAATCTCCCCTCATCCGCAAGGTGAGTCATATCACCATCCTCACACATTTATAAATGGTTAACAAAAGATTATCTCCTTACTGCAAAGGAAAGATAGTAAAAGAGTCTGTTTAGCTACTGTCTTTTATCTGCAGTTTTTTAAAGAAGTTCATTAAAAATACTCACTTTAGATGTCTGTATTCATTTTGCTTGATCTACCTGATTCATGGAACAGCAGAAAACACAGCTCTCCCCTTATCCACAAGGTGAGTCATATAATCATAGAAGACAATCGGGTTGTTGAGTTATGACTTATACATGGTAAATTTCTCCTGCGTATGCCAAAGCACTTTGTTGTTCCTTGCATGCTTTGAAATGGTTTTCAGGAGGTTTTGCTCTGTAATTCAGACCGTATTGATAAATATCTCAATTCCTATGCTGGTATTAGATGTATCTAAAAAAAGAAATCTGAAAAAAGTAGCCAAAGCTTCTCAAAGTTAATGATTTAGTTCACTATTTATTTTGAGAGATTGAAGAGAGAGAAGGAATAGTGCAGCTAGTCTGAAGTGGTGCTAGTAAGCTTGGAGTATGGGTAGAGGGGATTTTGCTCTTCCATTTAGATTTCATACTGAGATCAGGAAATATGTTATTATATCATATTTTCTTCAGTATATACAATGAGCTGGATTTTTATTTCTCAAATATTTTTATTTGATTATTGGATTTATTGAACTTCAAGATGTGTCACATTCCAGCCTTTCCTTGAAGTCAGGCAATAGAAAAGGAGGCTGAGTTGTGTCAAGATTGTTTCATATTATCGAAGTTCTTATTTAATTCTCTTAACTGTAGATTTTCAGATGTTTTTCAGAAGATTCTTAAGTGATGTCTTATACGAGTTACATGGCTTTTATTTTGTATTACTGAGAAGACAAAAAAAGCAGACAATAGCAGTGCTTATTGTCATGTGTTTTCACAAATAGATTAGATAAACCTAACAGCACTTGGAGTGGAACAGGTAAGTGCTTAGTTGCTGTGGAAGTTCATTCCATAGTTCTCAACCATTCCCTCACCAATAAATATCAGTGTGGCTGGGATTTCATTTTTTGCCTAACAAACAGAAAATAGAATTAATCCATTACCTTGCCTGCCTAGTGTCCTTAATCTAAAAGGTTTGAAATGACTGAGTAATGGGTTTTTTTATTATTTCTTATAAAAGATTCATAATACTTCCATGATTCAATGATATCACTGAAATATTACTTTGTTAAGTTTTAAAATTTAAGCTATATTTTGACATTTAGAAGATGCTTAGGGCTATGAATAACTTGCTGCACTAAACAGAAAATATGCTGAGCTATGCTTTGCTGTGCACCTATAAACCATCTGTTTTGCTTGGTTTCTTTTGTGCTAACTTCAGTTCTGAAGTGTTTTTTTTCTCCATTCAGCACCTGGAATGGCTAGAATAGTTAACACACCTCACTGATCATGACTTAGACTAAGACTGGGTTACTTGTAAGTATATCAGTTAATATAATTAATCTTTTATATTAAAGATGTTGAAATTTCTGGCATTCTAGGGCCCTATTGCTTACATGGGTTTTTATCACTTTAATGAAGATCAAAGTTCGCAAATACTTTTTATGCAATTGTGATACAGATCTTAGCCCAGTATTTGAATATGTGTCTAGTCAGTCTTTATAGCTTGTGTGAATGAGCTATGTGTGAATGTGGAATTTGAAAGGAAGGATATTACAGTAGTAATTAAAATTTTAATTCTTTTTTAATGAGGAAAAAAAATCTGTAAGAACTGCCCTGTTCTACAGATATTGTTGTCAGCAAGATAATCAAAGACCAAAATTTACAGCTCAATTTCTTTCAGAAAACAAAATTAGCCATCTTTGCAAACCACATTTGAGCTTTTGACCCTATGGAGAACACTCCCTAATAAAACAAAATTACTTTTCTGCTTATTGCTCTGTAGTTAAATGAGAAGTTGTCTAGTGGTGAACAATTATAAGGCAAGGCAATTTTTTTAATTTTTAAAATGAATCTATATCTGAAATGTCAAAACCACAATAATACATGCACTTCAGACTGAAGGATTGATTGAAAGCCTCCCTTCTTCATGCACTAATCCTCAACTACAGTCTTGAAATATGTTTCTGAACTTACACAGAAGAAGATATTTCAGGTTCTGGTGCAGTCCTTTGGATTATTTAGGTAATATTCTGTCTCTTGTGCACTCCCATCCAGGAGCTTCACTATCCATTATCTATCCTGCAGGTCATTTAGGCTCCTGATTTATTTTGTCACTGGCATGGTTATCAAGCTGTAAATGTGTACTTAGATTTACATTCCCTTGTTTGAATATTTATTATATTCAACTATAGCAACTAGGAACTTCCTTTAAACTACATTTCAATATTCCTTCTTGCCTACTCTTTTTCCAGACCTGTGAACCTTGACTCTTGCCTTCAGTGTAGCTCTGCATTTAATGTAGACAAAATCTATATATTAGAATGCTGTGCTGCCTGCTCTTTTATGAATTAGGAAGCTGTTGGTTAAACCTGGGGCCAAGAGGTTTAATGTAGCACCTACAGGTTATACAGTGCCAAAAATCCTTCATGTTTTTACTGAGGTCAATGAAGCCCAAACAACATATGGCTGCACAGACTAGCCAATGTTTATGAATTTTCACTGGACATAAGTTCTAGAACATCTGTTTCCTGGAGACTCAGTAATTATGTCTATGCCAGCATATATAGAAGTATTTTTCCATTCCTAATTTTTTATGAACACTAAATGACCTGACTGAGTATCAGTTTCAAGCAGGATGGTGAATAGAGTGCACACTCATGTATGTGTGGAGAGCTGAATGCCCATTCAGAAAGTAAATTCATCTATATCTAAATAGATTTAGACATGAGATAAACAGGCAGCTAAGTAAATTGAGAGGATCTATGAATTATGTTCAGTAGCACAGCTGAAGGTGTCTGGGAATGTTTTAGCCTGAAAATTTTGGTAGCTTGATCAATTCAATCCTTTCCTGGGACAGTCAAGGAGGACTTTCTCTATTTACTAACTTCTGATTTTTTTGCATAAATAACATTTTAGATTTCACAGGGTCTGGAATCTGGCTCCTAGATTTTTGCAGATCTCCCATCCTCCTCCATTAATGCTATAATTATTTTTTTTTTTCATGCTACATGTAACACAGTGACAAAATATTTGAGACTAAAGTCTCCTTTATTTAACTATTTAATGCTATGTGTGCCTGGCTTTCATATGAAAAGCACTTAATTTTTTTTCCACTAAATTTATGAATAAGGAAAATGAATTGTGTCCTTACATCACCAAATAAATGATTTTTTATTTTTATTTTTTACCTCTCTCAAAATTTTTATTACCTCTCTCAAAATACTGAAGTTTTACAGAATTTTGCTATACATTCAAATATTAAAGTCCCTACAATAAAAAGAAATAGAAACTAACTGAATAAGATAAGGTGCACATCTATATCAATTTGATTTGATATAGCAACTGAGACTAACAATCTTGAACTATCCCATCTCATTAAACAAAGAAGTTCATTAAACATACCAGTGCTAGACTGGAATTTTACAAATTCTGTTTCTTAATTTTTGTGAGAGTTACAGAAATGTAAAGAAGAGATTTTAAAGATACTGTAGGCACACTTGGGGAATATCTCCAGCGAAAGCTATCCTACAGAGAAAGGCTGCTTTATGCTTCAGTAACATCTATCCCCCATTATACATGAATATTTCCTGTTCCCTGGGGTCTTGTGTTGAGAATATTCTAGTGAAATTAAAAAAACAAGTCCTAGTGTGTGCAATTGAGGTAGAAAATATCAAACACGTTCCTGTAGCATCTATTTTTGTTCATTATTCCAAGAACATATTTTGTGAATTATCTTGCTTAATGAAACCGAATAAAACTCTATTCAAATAGGAAGAGAACAGTGTGCAAAAGAAGTCCAGTTCTAGACTGGGAACAGTATAACTACTTTCTGGGGGCTTTAATATAGGGTTATATATATCTATATGTATCTATGTGCATATGAGTGTGTACAGCCACTTGCAGTAACAGGACATGTTATCTCATCTTCACATGGGCATCTCATATTCATAGGATTGATATTTCAATGCCAAGTACTACATTATGCGTTTGGTAAAGTACAAAGGTCCACTTGTGGGATGTCTGATTGTTGGAATCAAAGACATGGGGTGAAGTGCAGCAAAGTTTGTAACAATGTGCATAACTGATGTGCAAGAACAGCAATGTATTACTCATTAAGCTCTCAAATTTGCTGAAAGTCCTTGCCATTTTTGCTATAACGTACCTGCCTGTGGCAGGTACAGCCTCCCCCACAGACAAAAGAGGGCAAAAACAGGATATGCCAGAATGGTTTGGTGCTTCTCAGATGTTAAACCACACCTTATGATGATTAACTGGTGCCTCGGGGTCTGGACCCTTAGCCTGTTTTGCCAAGTGCACATGGAGCACCACCTAAGATACAGCTGAGATGGTTCTTCACAGACCAGCAGGCCTGGTAGTCAGACCTTCCCCTTGGATATGCCGTCCAAGGATACTTCCACTGATTGAACATGTCTCCATGGGTTGTGTGAGCCTCACCCTGCTCTTACCCTGCTCTCACCCTGTGTGAGCCTTACCCTTTGGTAAGTGATACTTCTGGCACTCTTTTGTGGAAGGTTTCTACTTTAGTAGTGAGTGTATGCCCATTTTAGTTCATTTTTCCATAAGGTTTAGGAATTAGTTGTGTAGTAGCTATATTCCCAACAGACATCTGAACCTGTATTTTTTCAGAAGGAGTGCTGGGTAACTAGTTGCAATAAACCCCTATTTTGATTGCTGCTGTCTGTTTGTGGGTGCCTCCTTAACACTACTTTGTACTTATCTTCAGTCTTAGCATTTTCAGAAGGCCCAACCTCTCACATATGGTACTGATGACATTAATATGAGAAGAGTAATCCCAGTAGCCAATCGAGCCAAAAAAAAAACAAACCAACAAACTTCAGGTGTGATCAAATTAGAAAGTTAGTAGGAGCAAGAATATCAGCATCCCTCAATGTAAGTCAAGGCTTTGAAGCCTCTGATACTGTTTCCCAGAGCATTCTCATTCTGTCCTAGGCCTGGATAGATGTACATTCTGATGGATTAAACTATCCGGACAGCCAGGCCCAGAGAGTTGTAGTGAATGGCATTAAATCTAGTTGGCAGCCAGTCACAAGGGGTGTTCTCCAGGGCTCAGTGCTGGAGCCACTCCTGTTTAATATCTTTATTAATGATCTTGACAAGGAGATTTGAGAGCATTCTCAGTAAGTTTGCAGATGACACCTAGTTAGGTGGGTGTGTTGATGTGATTGTGGGTAGAAAAGCTCTTCAGAGGGACCTGGACAAGCTGGATTGATGGGCTGAGGCTAATCATATGGGCTTCAACAAGCCCCTGAACATGAGCCAGCAGTGTGCCCATGTGGCCAAGAAGGCCAGCACCATCCAGGCCTGTATCAGAAACAGTGTGACCAGCAGGAGTAGAGAGGCAATTGTGCCCCTGTACTCGGCACTCGTGAGACTGCACCTTGAGTACCGTGTCCAGATTGAGGTGCCACAGTATGAGAAGGACATTGAGGTGCTGGAGCAGGTGCAGAGAAGGGCAACAAAGCTGGTGAGGTGTTGGTCGGGAAAGCATGTCTTATGAGGAGCACCTGAGGGAACTGGGGTTGTTTAGCTTGGAGAAGAGGAGACTGAGAGGGGACCTCATTGCTCTCTAAAACTACCTAAAAGCAGGTTGTGGTGAGGCTTGTGCTGGGCTCTTGTCCCAAGTAACTAATGACAGGACAAGAGGTAATGGCCCTAAGTTGAGCCGGGGGAGATTTAGATTGGATATTAGGAAGAAAATCTTTACTGAAAAAGTGGTTAGCCACTGGAACAGACTGCTCAGGGAGGTAATGGAGTCACCATCCCTAGAGGTGTTCAAAATACAAGTAGATGTAGCGCTTCAGGACATAATCTAGCGGTCAGGGAGATGTTGATGTGAAGGTTGGACTTGATGATCCTAGAGGTCATTTCCGACCTAAATGTTTCTGTGATTCTGTGAACAAGGCAAAGTGCCGAGTCCTCCATATGGGCCATAGCAACCAAACGCAATGCTAGAGGCTTGGGGAGAATGGGCTGAAAAGCTGCTTGGTGGAAAGGGACCTGGAGGTGCATATGAGTGTCCTGGTTTGGCCAGGACAGAGTTAATTTTCAGCAGGAGTCGGGGCAGAGCTACAGCCCGGCTATTCCATACCATGCTGAAGTCGTGCTCTCAGCACTGGTCCCCACCGTTTGATGCCGGGTGAGGGGTGCAAAGGTCCAGGTCAGCTCTGTGCGTCTATGTGCTCAGTATTGCTTGTTTTGTACCTCGTTTTTCTCATTGTTGTTGCTGTCGTTGTTCTGATTGTTTCTTGTGTGTTACGGTATTAAATTCCCCTTATCTCAGTCCTGGGCTTTGTGGTCTCCCTGTTTTCCCTTCCTGCTGGCAGGAGGAGGGGGGCAGCAGCACATGGTGCTCGGTCCCTGGCAGTGACTAAACCACCACAGCCTTTTTGGCGCCCAGCATGAGGTTGGAGGGTTGAGATAGGACAGAATCTGTTCAGAGCATGTTAAAATAATTTCTGTTAGATGCAATTTTCTGGTTTTATATATACATATCATTTGAATAAGAACATGTTCACAATGCTGGCCAATTTGTTTGCCTGGTGGTCCTGTACTAACACTTACTTCCTCTATGTGTTCCCAGTGATGATGTTTATCACCTGTGTGGGTGGTCACAGCAGTGGAAACAGAGCAACTGGCAGCCCACAGGGAAAACCATCTGGGCTGCTGGACTATGGCAGGATATTGTGGCTTGGGTGGAGAACCTAGTTGTGAAGGTGTGCCATGTGTATGCTCATGTACCTGAGAGTCAGGCCACTGAAGAACATCAGAACAACCAGCAGGTGGACCAGGCTGCCAAGATTAGAGTGGCTCAGGTGGATTCGGACTGGCAGTGTAAGAGTGAGTTATTTGTTGCCCGGTGGGCCCATGAGGCCTTGGGTCTCATGGAGGGATGCAACATATATACAGGCTTGAGATCAAGGAGTGTACCTGACCATGGACACTATCACAGAGGTCATACACGAATGTGTGATATGTGCTGCAATGAAGCAAGCCAAGAGGTTAAAGCCCCAGTGGTACAGAGAACGATGGTTGAAATTTAAATACGGAGATGCCTGGAAATTGACTACATCTCACTGCCACAGACCTGCCAAGGCAAGTGCCACATGCTTACAGTTGTGGAAGCAACCACTGGATGGCTGGAAACATATCCAGTGCCCCACATCACTGCCCGGAACACCATCCTGGGCCTAGAAAAGCAAGTCCTGTGGCAACACAGCACCCCAAAGAGAATTGAGTCAGAGAGCAGGACTCATTTCCTGGACAACCTCATAGAAACCTGGGCAGAAGAACATGGCATCAAGTAAGTCCATCATATCCCCTACCATACACCAGCCTCTGGGAAAAATGAACAGTATAATGGACTGTTAAAAACTACACTGAATGCGATGGGGGGTGGAACCTTCAAACACTGGGACATGCATCTGGCAAAGGCCATCTAGTTGGTTAACACAAGAGGATATGTCAATCAAGCTGGCCCTACCAAGTCAAAACTTCCACGTACCATAGACAGGGATAAAATCCCTGTAATACAAATGTGGAATGTTTTGGGAAAAATAATCTGGGTTAGTCCTGCCTCAGGAAAAGGCAAACCCATCCATGGTTTGCTCAAGGACCTGGGTGCACCTGGTGGCTGATGCAGAAAGATGGAGAGGTCTGGTGTGTGCCTCAGGGGGACTTAATTTTGAGGGAGAATGGCCAGTGGACTGTATTGTTTTGTTGGTTTTTTTCCTATTGTTAAATGGCTGCTGGGCGTGAAGTAGAAGGTATAGATTAAGGGGTGGATAATGTCCTGGTTTGGCCAGATCAGGGTTAATTTTCAGCAGGAGTTGGGAGGGAGCCACAGACAGGCTATTCCATACCATGCTGAAGTCATGCCCACAGCTGTGGTTCCGCATCATGCGACACTGGGTGAGGGGTGCGCAGATCTGGGTCTGCTCCGCACACCTGTGTGCTTGGTATCACTTGTTTTGTACATTGTTTTTCTCACTGTTGTTGCTGTCATTGTTGTTCTGATTGATTCTTGTGTATTATCGTATTAAATTCTCATTATCTCAATCCCAGGCTTTCTGCTCTCCCTGTTTTTCCTTCCTGCTGGTGGGGGGGGGGGGGGAGGGGGGCAGCAGCACATGGTGCTTGGGCTCAGCAGGGACTAAACCACCACAGTGAGCTAGCAGTGTGCCTAGGTGGCCAAGAAGGCCAAAAGGCATCCTGGATTGTATCAGGAATAGTGTAACCAGCAGGACTAGAGAATTTATTGTCCCCCTGTACTCAGCACTGGTGAGACTGCACCTTGAATACTGTGTTCAGTTTTGTGCACCACAGCATAAGAAAGACATTGAGGTGCTGGAGCAGGTCCAAAGAAGGGCAATGAAGCTGGTGTAGGGTCTCAAGAATAAGTCTTATGAGGAGCTGCTGAGGGACTTGGGGTTGTTTAGTCTGAAGATGAGGAGGCTAAGGAGAGACCTTATTGCTCTCTACAGCTACCTGAAAGGAGGTTGTGTAGGGTGTTGGTCTCTTCTTACAAGTCACAACTGACAGGACAAGAGGAAATGGCATCAAGTTATGCCAGGGAAGGTTTAGGTTAGACATTAGGAAAAATTTCTATACTGAAACTGTTATCAAAGACTGGAACAGGCTGCCCAGGGAAGTGGTTGAATTGCCATCCCTGGATGTATTTAAAAGCCATCTAGATAGGGTGCTCAAAAATGTAATGTAGAAGTGGGCCTGATAGAATTAGGTAACAGTTGGACTTGATCTTAAAGGTCTTTTCCAACCATAGTGATTCTGTGACTCTGTGAAGTCAATAGCAAGTTTTCACAGCAAGGCAGAGGATAAATGCTCAGCATTGACTGCTACGTTAAATGGAGACTACACTTTTCAACCTCTGTCAGTGTTAAATTATACTCTTCTACTTACATGAAAGCTGTTCATATTTCTGGGAACTTGTATTAGCAAAAACTACATTAAATTTTC
This sequence comes from Eurystomus glaucurus suahelicus, assembly GCA_032159205.1. Classification (NCBI taxonomy): domain Eukaryota; kingdom Metazoa; phylum Chordata; class Aves; order Coraciiformes; family Coraciidae; genus Eurystomus; species Eurystomus glaucurus. Next base: position 13,190 of record JAVFHW010072383.1, read on the forward strand.
CTTTTCACAAACTCAAAACTTATTGATACAAGGCAGTGAATGAGTCGAGTGTAATTATCAGTGGAAGTTTTAAGAAATAAGGCTTTGTGTGTTTAATTCTTTCTGATGGACATGATTTTTTTGTTTATTGATACGACTGCTGATAAAACCAGAGTTTAATATTATATTAGTGTTAGATTTAATGATTTCATGCATTATAAGTATTTATTATTATTTAGAGTACCCAGAGCCTGCAAGAAAGGTGATATCATTAACATTATTGCAAGATTTACTTTGTATTCTTATGTGCAGGAAAGAGCAAGTACAACTAAGAAATAGAGATATGCTATTTTGCAACCTCTCTTTAAGGCTGCATCATAGTCTTCCAAGAACAGCTGACAAACTTGTATTTTCACACCTCCATTTCTTTGATAAGAAAGTCTTTTGCCAAAAGCTAAAAAACTGTGCCTGCTTAACTAGAAATCCACCCACCCTAGCTAGAGATAAAGGCTCTGCTAGGACAGTTCTTCAGTATCCATGGGAGCATCCATAATGCATGGACAAATCAGCCCTGTTGAACATGCTGTAGATATCCATAAGAAGTTTGAAATGCTTACAGTGTGGTGTAATTTGTTCATATTCATTTGCCATCTGTATTGCACATGTATGCTTACTCTGCATGCCCAAACTGCATTGGACTCAGTGAATATGTCTACATTACCAAGTAATACAGATAAATAGGACTGGGCTTGCACAGTGTAACAGCTGGTACTGAGGATGTGATGTCCACACACTAAGTATTTCAAAGCAGCTTTACTTTGAACTGAACACCCATTAGCTGTTTAGGCACCAGGCAAACACCTTGGGTGTGTCTTCTTGGTGAGTTTCATCCAAAGTGAGTGTTAAGGACAACATAGAGATCTGCTGCAAGACTTCTAAACCAGACAGAAATTACCAAGTAGATGCCCCCACTTCCCTCTACATGAAAAAGACTATTGGAAAACAGCAAATAATACCTGAAGATTAAAGAGCGAAGAATGTATGTTTTCTTTGTTGTTTTCTTCTGGATTTGCCTTTTATGGAAACGTATCAGTCAACTAAATCTTCCATTCGCGGTATACCTGGATTACAGATAAACTCTATTAGAGGCAGGCACTGGAACTAAATTTCTATAGCACCACCTTCTAAGGGGAAGGAACAACTGGATGAATATAACTGTACTGTTTCACAAACCACATCAGGCATCAGCTTTTAAAAGATCTACTGCAACTAGGAATATTTGAACCAACATATTTCACATCCAAATAACAAGGATGAATAGTATACTGTGAACCCTTTTTTGTAAGTAAACTTTGTAACACCAACCAAAACTTTCTCTCATTACAAGCACAAATTAAATAATATAGAGAAATATGTTTTAGTGGTCTATTCCAGCCTCTATACAGAATGAAGAGCTTCATTGCTGAAATGAAGCTGAATATGAGGTATACTATAAAAGTTGTATTTGCTTTTCAAAAGGACCGCTCACTTTATCATCTATGAAAGACAGATTGAAACTTTGAATTTATTATCCGTAACAAAAAAAAACCTATTTATTTCTAGAAAACTGGAAATCTGTAATATTTACATTTTTAAATGTATTCATCTTACAGAAGCATATCAGAGTGAAAAAACCTCTTGTTACATGTTGTTAGGCATCACAATGCATAGAATCATAGAATGTGTTGGGTTGGAAGGGACATCTAAAGGCCATCTAGTGCAACCTCCCTACAATAAGCAGGGACATCTCCAACTACGTCAGGTTTCTCAGAGCCCCATCAAGCCTGACCTTCAGTGTCTCCAGGGATGGGGTCTTCACCACCTCTCTGGGCGTGGGCAACCTGTTCCAGTGATCAACCACTCTCATATCAAAGAACTTCTTCCTAATATCTAACCTAAATCTACCCTTTTCTAGCTTAAAACCATTACTTATTGTCCTATGGCAACAAACCCTTTAGAATAGTTTCTTTCCTGCCTTCCTATAGGCCCCTTTCAGGTATTGAAGGTCGGTATAAGGTCCCCCTGGAGCCTTCTCTTCTCCAGGCTGAGCAACCCCAACTCTCTCAGCCTGTTTTCATAGGAAAGGTGCTCCAGCCCTCTGATCATTTCTGTGGCTCTCTTCTGGACACTCTCCAACAGGTCCATGTCCTTCTTGTGCTGGGGGCTCCAGAGCTGGACGCAGTACTCCAGGTGAGGTCTCACCAGGGCAGAGTAGAGGAGCAGAATCACCTCTCTCAATCAGCTGGCCATGCTTCTTTT